>SMSR01009357.1:0-13678 GCA_019453355.1 Ceratina japonica | reverse complement strand
AAAAAAAATCACTAATTCTAGTGTTAATAATCCTGAGCTTCGTACACAGAATATTCGTCAACATTTTATGTTTAATTCACTGACTCACTGGGAACGTATGAATGAAAGGCGAAGATTGACCTAATCTATACAAGTTGAATTAACACTAGAACTACCAAATCAATAAAAATGACTGATTTTGAATAGAGAAATGCATGTATAAAAAAAATCACTAATTCTAGTGTTAATAATCCTGAGCTTCGTACACAGAATATTCGTCAACATTTTATGTTTAATTCACTGACTCACTAAGAACGTGTGAATGAAAGGCGATTGACCATCGTTTCGATTATTCTCCTCTCGTCGTGTGGAGGATCTCTCCAATTAACCGTGGAGAAACCTGGAGGCCTGGCCGTAAATCAGGTAACCGCGGCCCCTAACAAGCGTAAATCGACGTTTTCGCGCGGATCGAGTCATCGCATCGCGTCGCTTCCGGTCGATGGAATCCCCAGGTTTCCGTTTCCATCGAACTTTATTTCCCACGAGGAAGAGAGGCGGCGGTATTTGATTATTGTTACGCACACTGTCTGAACGTTTCCCATCGAGCTCGCGGGCGGGCGAGCTTCCTCTTTCTTGGTGGTTACAGCTCCTCCGGCTGTTCCTGCGGGTTCGCTCCTTTTGATCCTACAGGGCCAGACAGAAGGCATCGAGGATCGATCGTCCGGAATGAAAGCCGGCGTAGAGGGAAACAGAGAAAGGCGGCTTCCATTCAGTTTCCTTCTCCTTATCCCCTCGGACGCTCCTTTCTTGACTTAGGAATTTTCATCTATGTACGACCGCCGAATCTTCGCCCCGGCTTTATTGGACGATTTTCATTTCCTCCTTGTCAGTGTTCATGCGTCCGCTCCGGCCGCGTTCAACGACACAGGTTTATCAGTGATAAAGGAAAAACACGCCTCGCTGCTTCCCCCATTTTTGTAAAATCTCAAAATTGTACTGCATATAATAATAGTCTCACTGCCTGCCTTCACCTAATATATACACCCTGTCCCAAAAGTCCCCCCCCCCTCTCTAACTCGGGATCGCGTTGTCATATCGAAAAACTATAAGGCACGTGCCCAATCATTTTGTGGGGGATTACATTTGATTTAAAAAAAATTCCAGGGGCGGCACACATGGGAGCACCAATTTCAAAATTTCAAATGGAACGTGGGATCTTGCGATGGATCGTTGGAAAGGCCTACTCGAGACAAACAATTAAAAAAAAACATTGTTATCCTACGATGATTTTTAAGCGAGTTATGAGTGATTGAATTTTTAAATTTAATTTTGGAAAAACTAGAAAAAGTTCCATACAGCCTCTTCTAAAGCGGCAACGCATGACAATTTAACAGAACAATAAAATTCGAGTTCAATCAATTTGTAGGGGACCCCTTTTTGTTAAAACAAAAGTCACCAGGGGCCCCTGTGCCGCTCCTAGAATTTTTACTGCTTCTATGTACCTAATCATATATTTTTAAAAAGTATTTCCTACCCCATGAAATAAATAAATAAATTTATAGGAAAACCGCCACGCAGACCTTAATAATAAATTTATTTCCGAATTATTTCTGCGTCATTTATTTCGCTCTTCTTATCTTGATTAGAAATTGACTAGACTTCGAGCGACACGCTTTGGCGGACGATTCCGAAGGATCTGGCAGGTATATGTATGTGTGTACGTTCTGGATCAGCTCGACTCGAGGAGAGACGATTTTGTTTGGCGGAACGTTCGGTGCGTTCCCTTTGAGGCTTCGGCTAGAAGAGAAATCTAATTCGGGTGCTTCTTTTGCCGGATATGTTCCTCGAATCGTGAATATTCGAGTGTTTGAAGTGGTTTCTGACTGGTGAAAGGTTTTTTGCCAACGTCTCCCAGAGTTTAACTCCCCATCGAACGTTTCGCTGCTCAAAATAATTCCTCGAAATATGGAATCCGTCGACGCACGGAAAATGGCAACGTTTATGGCAATTATTAATTTTCGATTCATTGATTCTTTATTAGAATTCATCTTCTAGACTCTTGCATATAAATCGGTGCCGAACAGTACGTCTTCGGGATCGCATCCAAAAATTCGGTCGATTCGCGATAAATTCGTTTTACGGCCGAGATTGGGTGCCGATTTGCAAGTACAATTCTGGAAATTTTACTGGTTTACAAGGGCTGCCAGAATTCCAATAACCATCCGAGTGTAACAACAGCGACCGAATCGGCATTACATAGCTATTTTCATTCGGGTAATCACAGGCCCCGCCGTATTTCAACCGGTTACGTGGAATAATCACGGCGCGGCGTCGGCGGCAGGGAGCAGGTCTCGTCTCGCGCTGATAACTCATAAATTCCCGGCCGCGGTGTTTATTAAACTTCAAATCCCGTTTTTGCGAAAATAATCGGGAATAGCGCGGGGCGCCGCGCCGCGGCTAACGAGGGTTAATCGCGTCAACATCGGCGGAACGTTCGTTAATTACAGAATTAAAGTCCCACCACGTATATCGAGCGCGACTTGAATATTTATTAGAGCCATAGGCGGTCGGTTTACCATTTTTTGTTCCCACGGGAAACGCGTTCGCCTCTCGTTCTAAAATAAACGACCCACCCCCCCACCGCGATTTTATCGATCCAATTTTTCGTATTGCGCGCAACGTCATTAAATAACAAATTGAATAAAACTAGGAGGAAGGTCGATTTCGCCGGCGAGTTCCACGCAATTATTTATAATAATTACCGCTGCCGCGATTTGAGCCGTCGTTAAAGATTGATCCCCAGCTGACCGACCCGTTTAATTGTTTAATTGATACCGACCAGCGGGACCCCGAGAAGTTTCGTTAAACAACGGTGAAAAGAGGTCGGGGGTGGGCGAGGGAACCCGGCGGCGTAGTTTTAAAGGAGCGCGGAGGAACATTCATGATTCATGGGGTGCAAATGTCCCGAAGTACAACGACCCTCTCTCGATTCTCTCCATTCGATAGGGACCTGTCGCTGTTTGTTTCTGTGAATTTTTTAGCTCGGGACCTCGCGGTCTGGAACACCGGAGAACCCGCCGGCCCGGAATATTCATGAGGACGAGGATTCAACCGATTTTTTTTACTCTTACACAGGAATTAACGTTGAATTGCCTTAAAGCGCGTCCTCGGACATTTTTAATGCCCCTTGTTTTAAGTGCACTTATTGGAAACATCGGTAAATTCTTCTCTTCCTTTTTCTTATAAATTAAATATATAGCAAATATACGACTTAGACAGATAGACAACCTGACCTAATAAATAGACACTCAAGAAGCCCCAAAAATTGCCATATTTTGTAATTTTCATTCATCGAAACCATGAAAGAAATCATAAAATATAAAATTACGACTATACTAACTTTCCCGACGAAATACTCATTTATTAAATTGATTTTTTGATTCGTTTGCTCATTTTCTAAGCAAGGGAATAAAAAAAGAACGTCAACACTCAAAAAGTACAAAAAATTGCCATATTTTGTAATTTTCATTCATCTAAACCCTGAAATAAATCATAAATTACAAAATTACGACTATATTAGCTTTACTGACGAAATACTCATTTATTAAATTGATTTTTTTATTCGTTTGGTCATTTTCTAAGCAAGGGAATAAAAAAAGAACGTCAACACTCAAAAAGTACAAAATTTGCCATATTTTGTAATTTTCATTCATCGAAACCATGAAAGAAATCATAAAATACAAAATTACGACTATACTAGCTTTACTGACGAAATACTCATTTATTGAATTGATTTTTTAATTCGTTTGCTCATTTTCTAAGCAAGGGAATAAGAAAAGAACGTCAACACTCAAAAAGTACAAAAAATTGCCATATTTTGTAATTTTCATTCATCTAAACCCTGAAATAAATCACAAATTACAAAATTACGACTATACTAGCTTTACTGACGAAATACTCATTTATTAAATTGATTTTTTGATTCGTTTGGTCATTTTCTAAGCAAGGAAATAAAAAAAGAACGTCAACACTCAAAAAGTACAAAAAATGGCAAAGTTTTGTAATTTTCATTCATCGGAACCATGAAATAAATCACAAATTACAAAATTATGACTATACTAACTTTCCCGACGAAATTTTCATTTATTAAATTGATTTTTTGATTCGTTTGGTCATTTTCTAAGCAAGGGAATAGAAAAAGAACGTCAACACTCAAGAAGCCCCAAAAATTGCCATATTTTATAATTTTCATTCATCGAAACCATGAAATAAATCACAAATTACAAAATTACGACTATACTAGCTTTACTGACGAAATACTCATTTATTAAATTGATTTTTTGATTCGTTTGCTCATTTTCTAAGCAAGGGAATAAAAAAAGAACGTCAACACTCAAAGAGTACAAAAAATGGCCATATTTTGTCATTTTCATTCATCGGAAGCATGAAATAAATCACAAATTACAAAATTACGACTATATTAGCTTTACTGACGAAATACTCATTTATTAAATTGATTTTTCGATTCGTTTGGTCATTTTCTAAGCAAGAGAATAGAAAAAGAACGTCAACACTCAAAAAGTGCAAAAAACTGCCATATTTTGTAATTTTCATTCATCTAAACCCTGAAATAAATCATAAATTACAAAATTACGACTATACTAACTTCACTGACGAAATACTCATTTATTAAATTGATTTTTTCATTCCTTTTGGTCATTTTCTAAGCAAGGGAATAGAAAAAGAACGTCAACACTCAAAAATTACAAAAAATGGCCATATTTTGTAATTTTCATTCATCTAAACCCTGAAATAAATCATAAATTACAAAATTACGACTATACTAACTTCACTGACGAAATACTCATTTATTAAATTGATTTTTTCATTCCTTTTGGTCATTTTCTAAGCAAGGGAATAGAAAAAGAACGTCAACACTCAAAAATTACAAAAAATGGCCATATTTTGTAATTTTCATTCATCTAAACCCTGAAATAAATCATAAATTACAAAATTACGACTATATTAGCTTTACTGACGAAATACTCATTTATTAAATTGATTTTTTCAGTCCTTTTGGTCATTTTCTAAGCAAGGGAATAGAAAAAAGGACGTCGGGATCGCGGTTGATCGTTAATCAACTAGCAGGGGGACTTTTATCGGCGTTGGTAAAATTGCGAGCCCGATTGGAGAACGAACGGAGAAGTTGAAAGCGGTCGCCGGTGACTCGCAAATTGATTCATAATCGCGGGGGTCCGGGAGTGGGGGGGGGGGGGATCGAACGAGCTTCATCATCGATCGTAAAAGGGGCTATTACCAGCGGCACCGGTTTATCGTTCATCGGCGAAGGGAAACGAGGGGCAGTTTCGTTTCATCGACGGCTACTAGCCGCGAGACTATAAATCGGAGTGGCAGCCGGGTATACACGGATAGACCGCGGCTCATTTTCGATCCCGCTGCCATTTTTCGAATCGTTTAACGCGTCGCGTCGTTGACAGCTTATTTCCGAGTCGCTTCAACTCCGCTTATAGACCACCGATCGTTTATGTCTGCGCGCGGTTCATTAATAAGTAACTGCCGATCCCTCTTCCATTGTACTCTGTCAACGAGAACCGTCGGACGTTCATTAAAAGTCTAGAGGGAATCGGTAACGCGTCGCGGTCGGCTTAAAAGTGTATCGAGCGGTCTGGTTGGGAATAAAAAATAATGAAAGTGCGGGAGGAGCACGTGTCTCGTCCCGTAANTTAACGCGTCGCGTCGTTGACAGCTTATTTCCGAGTCGCTTCAACTCCGCGGATAGACCACCGATCGTTTATGTCTGCGAGCGGTTCATTAATAAGGNAGCACGTGTCTCGTCCCGTAAGGCGATCTCCGGCGCGATCCGTCACGGGGAATCGAATAATCCACGGGGCCATCGAAGATTCATTTTATTAATCTATTTGCTCCGTTGCGATATCGGCGGTGGCCATCGGTAATTCCCGAATTAATCCGCGTCCGCGCAAGCTGGGCAGTTTACGCGGCCGCAACTTTCCATTCGTTATCGCCTTTTCCCTTTTCACGCCGCGGAACCGATAACGGGGGGCGTAACGAACGGGGAATAAAAAAATCCCCCGGAGGGAGGCAGCCAGGCAGGCAGGCAGGCAGGTAGGTCGGTCGGTGGCCATCGAACGAAATTCGGCGCAAGAGAATTCAATCCGGGATTCCTCCGGTTTGATTCCTTCCTTTTTCTTTTTCCCCCTTGTTTGGCCTCGCTTTTTATCGACTGTTCCGCTTTACGCGACGCTTCTCCCGGTTTCGGATACAATTTCACTCCGCGGATACAAGGGCTCGGATGTTTGCCGATATTTGGTTACCTCCTTCATTGCTTCGTTCCGAGCCACGCCGGGTTTGTGGACAAACTTGAGCACCGGCGAAAGTGTTCCCTCCCTACTTCGGGCTTTCTCTCGATCGGTTCGCGTTAACTTTTTACAGAACGAGAGCTTTTCATTTATTTAGTATGTTTTGAGATATCGGCAGGAGCCGGTCCGTTTTATTGACAGACCGATCGGCCGTTTAACGCGGCGGGGTATCCTCGATTCGACTGCGAGAGCAGTGGATGAAAAATGACAAAGAATCGAAGTTTTGTCGCGTTTTAGGATACCTGAAACCCGTCTATCCTTTGATCGCCGATATATTGGTAACCGGATCGACTCGCAACGATACCCTTGACTGTGCTTGGCAGTTTTATTTTTCTTTACTCCCTCGTCGCCGCTGTATTGCGACTACAGTTCCCAGTGTTTCCATCTGTCAAAAATAATTTATCTTCTTATCTCTCGCGAGACGAGATCGGCGCCGCTGTAACACTCGATGATAGTTAAAGTAGTTCTACACCAAAACGACTTAACGATTAGAAAAATCTGAAATTTAGCGTATGAGTAGGTTTTAGTTAAATAATGACACAGTTAAATTTTGGTGAACTTTTAGAGCTTAAGAAAAAAGTAATAAAGATTTCAATTCAAATCGTTTTTCGCAAATATCTAAGTTCCTATTGGTCGGACGACGTATATAGATCAGATCGAAATTGTAGATCGATAAATTCTCTACAATAATCGTTTTTGACATTTTTTGCCTGCGAGCGACTGTTTTCAAAATAACACGCGGTAAAATTTTGGATAAACTGAAGTTTCCAAAAACATTACGTATGAGGCTTGCCTTCGAAAGCTTCAACTTTTGCCGCGTGTTAGTTTGAAAACAGTTGCTCGCAGGCAAAAAACGTCAAGAATAATTGTTGAAGAGAATTTGTCAATCTATAATTTCGATCTGATGCATATTCGTCGTCAGACCAATAGAAACTTAGATATTTACAAAAAACGATTTAAATTAAAATCTTTCTAACTTTCTTATCAAGCACTAAAAGTTCACCAAAATTTAGCACAGTCATTATTTAACCAATATCTACTCATACGCTAAATTTTAGATTTTTCTAATCGATAAGTTGTTTTGCTATAGAACTACCTTAAGAAAAAAGTAATAAAAATTTCAATTCAAATCGTTTTTCGCAAATATCTAAGTTTCTATTGGTCGGACGACGTATATACATCAGATCGAATTTGTAGATCGATAAATTCTCTACAACAATCGTTCTTGACATTTTTTGCCTGCGACCGACTGTTTTCAAAATAACACGCGGTAAAACTTTGGATGAACTGAAGTTTCGAAAAACATTACGTATGCGGCTTGCCTTCGAAAGCTTCAACTTTTGCCGCGTGTTAGTTTGAAAACAGTTGCTCGCAGGCAAAAAACGTCAATAATAATTGTTGAAGAGAATTTATCAATCTATAATTTCGATCTGATGCATATTCGTCGTCAGACCAATAGAAACTTAGATATTTACAAAAAACGATTTAAATAAAAATCTTTCTAACTTTCTTATCAAGCACTAAAAGTTCACAAAAATTTAGCTGAGTCATTATTTAACTAAAACCTACTCATACGCTAAATTTCATATTTTTCTAATCGTTAAGTCGTTTTGCTATAGAACTACCTTAAGGTGGCTCCAGCGAGTTTGTCTAAAATTACAGATTGAGGTTAAACTTTAGGAGAATATTATTCAAATCTTTAACCTTCGATAGCCATAAAAGAAACGGGAGGTCACCACATAAATTGGTGAGAAAAGTACATTACAAAATGTTCATTTTTAACATAGAGTTATATGGGAAATGTAAGATAAATTGTTTGTTCTTAGTAATAAAATTATAGATTTGAGTAAAAAACTACATGCCTATAAAATTTGAGACAAGGATTCTGCTAGTATCAAAATAAATATAGGTAACCACGCATTTTGATGAGTAAATAGCAGTCAAAGTTTGACATGTTACATTTTACCATCTTTGTGCTAGTTCAGGAACGTACAGCAGAGGGCGTTTTTCATATGGCGAAAATTAACATACATAATTCTTTTTTACTTTTTATTATTTGTGACATTTTTTTGCGAGTTATGTACATTTGAATCATGTACAACAATATATATTTATGTCGAGAGCATTCAACTAGCAAAAAGCTCTAAATCTTAATTGGAACCCCCGCTTGATACGGCACCAAACGCTGGAGCCACCTTAAGCAATATATCGGCATTACCCTCCGCGTTTTATATCAAATGTATAAGTCATTCATAAGAAGAACACCGCTTGAACTCGCCCCACCTTCGACTTCCACCCCTTCTACCTTCAAGATTAGTATAAAAATTTCGATGGAGCTTACTTTTTAAGCCGTTGTACTCTATACGTAAAATAATAAATCGACGCAGTTATCCAGTTTTATTGAAACTTATTAGTGTGAGGAATGATTTTGAACGACCGTTAGGATGAGGTCACTGTATTTTGACACCTCTTGAGACGGTTGTATATACGAAGGTGATAGCGCTGAATGGAGATCGGCTCGAGGCCTGGTCGTGGCAGCAGGAATGGGGCTCGAGTTTTAGCCCTCGGAACGAGAGCATCACGGACTGAGTTTATATCGAAAGTTTAAATTAAAGACTTATATTTAATAAAACCATATTAGGAATTTATTCCTTACATTAGTCACGTGATTTTACCCGTAACAACGCGGCGCACGTCCGTTTGTCACGGTCAAATTTTACCGATCGCGGATAAAATTGTCCGGACATAAGTTCCTCGAGTAGGAGAATTTACACGACGGTGCATAATCGTATTTTCCTTTTTTTTTCCCCGGCGCTGTTCTTATCTGCGGCTCAGTTTTGCCGTCTACCGGTTCATCCCGGCTGCTTTTATGGTCTCGTTACTTTGATCCGTCTTGCCCCACGTTTATTTATACCTCTCTTCCACTGTCTCCTGTCCTCGCCTTTTCTTCCTTCCGTTCCACTTGTTTTTCCACTCTCCTGCTCGTTACTCCGCGTCCCTTATCTCTCTTTCACCCCGTCCTCGTTACCTTCCGCGTCTTTTTCCCTCGCCCACTGCCTTCCCTGACCCTCGCTCATTAATTCGATGCACTCTCTCCCCTACTACTACCACCATCTCCTTATCTCGCCCCCGCAAAACACCTTATCGCACCTTCTGACCGTCTCCTCTCCCCGTTCCCCGTCGATTCAATTTATTCGCGATACATTTTTAATTAAATCATCTCGCGTTTACCGCGTCAATTTTTTAATACCTCCGCCTCCTTCCGCTTCCGTTAACGCTCTACTCCATCGCCGCCCCGGCGAGAACACGCGAAATTTCATTATAACTCTCAACAGGGATTTTTGTATTTTTCACTTTGTTTCGTATTCCGACGATTCCTCTTTGTTCCTACCGATTTACCGCCCCCGCCGCCGCTCCTCTCTCGCCTTAATCGAGTTTCGTTCTCACGTCCCGCGCTCTTATCTAAGCCCGTTTAGCGCTTTAGTTAATTCCATTCGCCCGTCACTTTTGCGCCCCTCTTTAATCCATTCCCCCCGTTATGCGAATTTCCATCGATTCCAACCGGCCATCGACGGTGCACGCGCGTGTGTCCCGGCTCCTCCTCGAATAATAAATCGCGTAAATCAAACTTCGCAGACGCGTTTAAAAAATTCATCATTTTTTAACGGGGCCAGACTTTTTAATTAGAAACTTCTCAACTTTGATGCGCGCGCGCCGGAATAACGGGGGCCGGTGTTTTATTTTATTGAATTCCCGGCCCGCAGTCACTTCAGCCGGCGCGACGCGAACTCCGAGCCGTGTTTCAGCTTGTTTAATTCGCGATAACATTTTAGTTGATTCGAAGCCCACCCGCCGGCTTCCGGTTTTACATTAAGCCAGAAGTCAAAAGCAATATTTTCCCCCGATCTCGGGTCTCGTCGGACGTTTATACCGGTCCCAAACTTCTTACGAGACAGGGAACCGACTTCGGTCTGTTTTTTCCCCCCTGTCCAGAGATCGGATGGAACGAAAATATTTGGGAACCGGTCGAATGCGCCCGATGTACGATCGGAGCGCAGTTAACGGGCCGACAAAATGGACCGAAGAAAAATGTTTTCAAGAACAACTTCGCGCTATTTGAGTTAAAAATTGTAGCTGCTCGCCGCGGTTCTTATTATATAATTTTGTCGAGACTGTCAATTAGAATTTCGACGATTCAATTGTACAGTTTTAGGACGGACGGTACAGTTTACAGATTTTAATTCGAATGGGCAGAGCGAGTGGGCGAGCAGGTTTCGGGGAGGAATCGCGTACTTGGGAGGCACGCGGAATTAATAATTGCCTTTTGATGAATCGTGCACGTTACGCGGCCGGGAGTTCCATGGAGCCACCGGGACGGATTAATCTTCACGGTAACGAGGATTTAACGTCGGGCAAACTTCCGGAAGTTGCGCGGCCTCCTCTGGGTCGCGGGACCACTTTCCGTCTGTCCAGACACGCGTCGGGGGTCAACGGTGCTTTTACGCTTGTTTAATTAATCAAACGCGGCCGATCGGAAGTCGCTCCCAGGTGAGACCCGATGCCGGAAATTGGCGAATCAACCGACAGAATTGGTACTAGCGAATTGATGAAACACCTGGACACACACCGAACACCCATTTTTTATCCTCGTTCGCAGGAAAATCTGTGGTTCCCTCGATTTTAAATTCACAATTTTATTAAACGAGACTTGTAAGAAAAGCGTTTTATTGATTATTTCTGGCGAATTGATGAAATAAGCTGGGCCCTATTTTTTATTCTTGGGTGGATGATAAAATTTGTTCGCAAGTCGGTTTCCTTGATTGTAAATTAATAATTTTATTAAGCGAGGTTTGTAAAAAAAGCTTTTTATTGATTATTATTGGCGGATTGATGAAATAAGCTGGGCCCTATTTTTTATTCTTGGGTGGATGATAAAATTTGTTCGTAAGTCGGTTTCCTTGATTGTAAATTAATAATTTTATTAAGCGAGGTTTGTAAAAAAAGCGATTTATTGATTATTTCTGGCGAACTGATGAAATAAGCTGGGCCCTATTTTTTATTCTTGGACGGATGATAAAATTTGTTCGCAAGTTGATTCTCTTGATTGTAAATTAACAATTTTATTAAGCGAGGTTTGTAAACAAAGCGTTTTATTGATTATTTCTGGCGAACTGATGAAATACGCTGGGCCCTATTTTTTATTCTTGGACGGATGATAAAATTTGTTCGCAAGTTGATTCTCTTGATTGTAAATTAACAATTTTATTAAGCGAGGTTTGTAAAAAAAGCGATTTATTGATTATTTCTGGCGAACTGATGAAATAAGCTGGACCCTATTTTTTATTCTTGGGTGGATGATAAAATTTGTTCGCAAGTCGGTTTCCACGATTGTAAATTAATAATTTTATTAAACGAGACTTGTAAGAAAAGCGTTTTATTGATTATTACTGGCGAATTGATGAAATAAGCTGGGCCCTATTTTTTATTCTTGGGTGGATGATAAAATTTGTTCGTAAGTCGGTTTCCTCGATTGTAAATTAACAATTTTATTAAGCGAGGTTTATAAAAAAAGCGATTTAATGATTATTTCTGGCGAACTGATGAAATACGCTGGGCCCTATTTTTTATTCTTGGGTGGATGATAAAATTTGTTCGTAAGTCGGGTTCCTCGATTGTAAATTAACAATTTTATTAAGCGAGGTTTGTAAAAAAAGCGTTTTATTGATTATTACTAGCGAATTGATGAAATAAGCTGGGCCCTATTTTTTATTCTTGGACGGATGATAAAATTTGTTCGCCAGTCGATTTCCTCGATTGTAAATTAACAATTTTATTAAGCGAGGTTTGTAAAAAAAGCGTTTTATTGATTATTTCTGGCGAACTGATGAAATAAGCTTGGCCCTATTTTTTATTCTTGGACGGATGATAAAATTTGTTCGCAAGTCGGTTTCCTCGATTGTAAATTAACAATTTTATTAAAGCGAGGTTTGTAAAAAAAGCGTGTTATTGATTATTTCTGGCGAACTGATGAAATACGCTGGGCCCTATTTTTTATTCTTGGACGGATGATATTTGTTCGCAAGTCGGTTTCCTCGATTGTAAATTAACAATTTTATTAAGCGAGGTTTGTAAAAAAAGAATTTTATCGATTATTACTGGCGAATTGACGAAATACCTGGTCACACACTGGGCCCTATTTTTTATTCTTGGACAGACGATAAAATCTGTATGAAAATCGATTCCCTCAATTGTAAATGAATAATTTTACTAGACAAGATTTGTAAAAAAAAGCATTTTATCGATTATTACTGGCGAATTGACGAAAGACCTAGACACGCACTGGACCCTATTTTTTATTCTCGGACAGATAACAAAATCTGTGTGCAAATCGGTTCCCTCGATTGTAAATGAACAATTTTACTAAACAAGATTTGTAAAAAAAGCGTTTTATCGATTATTATTGGCGAATTGACGAAAGACCTAGACACGCACTGGACCCTATTTTTTATTCTCGGACAGATAACAAAATCTGTGTGCAAATCGGTTTCCTCGATTGTAAATGAACAATTTTACTAAACAAGATTTGTAAAAAAAAGCATTTTATCGATTATTACTGGCGAATTGACGAAAGACCTAGACACGCACTGGACCCTATTTTTTATTCTCGGACAGATAACAAAATCTGTGTGCAAATCGGTTTCCTCGATTGTAAATGAACAATTTTACTAAACAAGATTTGTAAAAAAAAGCATTTTATCGATTATTACTGGCGAATTGACGAAAGACCTAGACACGCACTGGACCCTATTTTTTATTCTCGGACAGATAACAAAATCTGTGTGCAAATCGATTCCCTCAATTGTAAATGAACAATTTTACTAAACAAGGTTTGTAAAAAAAGCGTTTTATCGATTACTATTGGCGAATTGACGAAAGACCTAGACATACACTGGGCCCTATTTTTTATTCTTGGACAGATAACAAAATCTGTATGAAAATCGATTCCGTCAATTGTAAATTAACAATTTTACTAAACAAAGCTAGCAACAAAAGCGTTTTATTGACTATTACTAGTAAATTAATAAATTACCCGGACACACACTGAACCCTATTTTTTATTCTTGGACAGACAACAAAATCTGTATGCAGGTCGATTCTCTCGATTATAAATAAATAATTTTACTAAACGAGACTTGTAAAAAGGTTTCATCGGGCCGACAGGACAGTGATCAAAGAAAATTCTCCGTAAAGGCAACAATATGTCCCGTTTTGAGGTAAAGGCTAATAAATTCGCGTAGATT
>SMSR01009356.1:3837-20313 GCA_019453355.1 Ceratina japonica | reverse complement strand
CCAAAGCACGAGGAATATAAAATAAATAATACATTGATTATACTAATCTATCATTGTTACAATAAGTATAATAAAATAATTGCTGAAAAACTGTACTTATAATAAATATAATAAAATAATTGCTAAAAAATACTGTACTTATAAGTATAATAAAATAATTGCTGAAAANTATTTCTTATTAAGTTCTGCATTTCTGAACTTTTTATGGAACGGACTTATGCGCCTCACAGCGAGGAGTTGATAATACTTAAAGAAACTGCGTTGGAACGAAAGCCAATTGTAACTCGAATCGCGTTCTCCGTTGAATATTCATACGGCCGAATGGGGATTTTTGTTCGCAAGAAGCTAAGGTTCCATCGCGTGTGGCCGAACCAGCTATCAGTTGAATTTTTTAGAACAAGAACAAGCCCGATAACCGCGGCAGAGCTAGTCAGCCGGTGGAATTAACCCGTCAAGCGTCACTCGCTGCAAGTGGGTAAGAATAACGCGGCCAGATAACGGGGGATGGAAAAATGTTTCGCTATTTGCCCCAAGCCGGTGTAACCTTTCACCTTCCGTCACTATAGGTTACACCAGTGATTTTCAAACAAAAGATTCTTATGGATCTTTAATCAAATGAGTTTTATTAAAAATCCAAAGCACGAGGAATATAAAATAAATAATACATTGATTATACTAATCTGTCATTGTTACAATAAGTATAATAAAATAATTGCTGAAAAACTGTACTTATAATAAATATAATAAAATAATTGCTAAAAAATACTGTACTTATAAGTATAATAAAATAATTGCTGAAAAACTGCACTTATAATATTTATAATCAAATAATTGATCAAAAACTGTACTTAAGGCTTAATGTGAAATGGTTGAAAAACACTGGTGAGGCGAACGAGCTCATGGAAAACGTAACTTGATAATTCCTTGGCGAACGATTTTTGTGGCTGATACTTGGTTCGGTAAAAGATCTCGTGGTTATTGTTTATGTACTCGTGAGAGCCGGCGATTAGAGGAAAGAAATGATTCTCGTTTAGATCTGACCGTTAGCTCGACATGGACAAGTTGCCGTGCAATTTGCAATAATGGGTCTGATTTTCTGAAACCGGAGTCCAGTTACACTTACAATCTTGATGAATGGCAACTGTTAAATAATTATTTATATGAAGAGATCAAATCTACGATGATAAAATAATCAAATCCATTCCCCTATAAATATGTATATAAAATTATCAGGTTTTACGTTGAAATTCATAAAAGAACATACTAAGTGCTATGTACACTGTAACCCATTTATTACATACTGCTCATACATATATAATTATTATATACCATAATTCATAATAATTATGCGAATAAATTAAAGGCTAGATTTTCACCAAATAATATCTCATCTCATAAAAATCCTACATGCCCCTAAAGCACGATTTTGAGAAACTCAGCTGAATTTTGACCGGTTGAGCAATTAAGGGTTAAAAATTCGCGGTCCGTCCCTAACGAAGTACGACGTAAGTGCGACGGGCTCCAAGTGACCGATCGTGCCGTGAATCCGAACATATTCCCGGGTACCCGGATTTTTAGCACCGATGACGCCGCGCCGGACGGGGTCTCCTATATAGCAGCAGGTCTCACCTTTTTCGGCCCCGTTCCACCATGACTAATCTAGATTTCCGCGACGCCGGCCGAAAGAGGCTGCATCGTCGCAGCTTCTTTCGGCTGCTGATCACGTATTGACCGCACCTCGTCTCATCGAACCCTGCGAGCTTCGGGTACCCCCGGGTGTACCTCTACTCCTTGGTCAACGTACCGTGAACCAGCTTGATTGTCCATATTGTCTAGTACCCGTCAGTTATGGAGATTTCTAATGTTAACCAAATCGTACCTTCCTCTCGAAGATCGACGAGTAAATTTCAATTGAAAAAATGAGTAACAAATAATTGAAGAAATGAAAAATGTTTAATTTGATTTAATTAAACATTTTATCATAGATTATTTACTGGGCAAGAATTCTAGTGAGAGTGAAATGAATTAGCTTCGAATTAGAATAATCCTATGGCGAATAAAGAAATAAAAGAAATAAAAAATGTTTAATTTGTTTTAATTAAAAATTTCATCAAAGATTATTTACTGGGCAAGAATTGTATTGAGAGTGAAATGAATTAGCTTTGAATGAGAATAATCCTATGGCGAATTATATAGTTAAGTATTTGGGAGTGGAGTGGTTACGTCGGTGGCTGACATCCTTTTATCAAGTGCGGCAGCTCGTTTAGGAAACGGCGAGAACCGCATGGATGAATAACGGGGATAGAAAGGGAGCGCACAGTAAAGGGTTAGTGTCGCGAGATAATTGGAAGCTACGGCGGTCCTAGGCGAACGCAAAGACGAGGAAGAGATTCTAATGCGGCTTCCCTATACGTACATACGTGTGTCTGGCGTCGTCATTGCGTGAACGATTTAACAAGCTCGCATAGTAGTTCGTCCCATTCAGAATTACAGATTGGATGGCAACTGTTCACCTCAGACCCGATTCTAACCAGTTTCCAATTATAATACCTCAAACACAGAACAATCAAATCATTTGCAAGAATCAGACGATTCTAATTCATATATTTATCGTTCATAAAAAATCTGCATGTGCCAGCACACGTTTTTTTTTTTTAATCACCAATTATGTAAATAAAGAATCTAAATAAAAATTAGTTTCATAATGAATTACATGTCATTATTATACATTTTGCGGAGAAATACGGAAGGTATGAAAATCTATAGTTTAATTATTAAAGTTCAAAGGGGCTCCGAGGTGCGTCGAAGAGAAACAAGGCCCCGTACTATCACTTCGGTATTCAATTCTTGGATGAATGCCGCTTTGATCCATTGCACAGTGGCGGCGAGTGAATAGAAGTCTCATTACATGTTACAGAGTTCATTGCGCGGGCGCATCCCGTAACAAGTTTCCGTCATTACGCTTTCGTAAAAAGGGGCACGCGTTCGCCCTATGTACCATGGGTTTCATATCAAAGATAGGGCCGGGCTCGTTCGAATGCAACCCCCGTCTGCCCGCCCCCTCTCGCTCCTTTCTTCCCTCAGTTTTCAATAACCCCCCCTTTCGCGTTCGCATTCGCGAGCCACACATATGTTTTTTTATTCATACTCTTTTTTCAGATATTAATTCCAATCCGATCGGGCCGCATTTTCTTTACACAGAATTTTCAGTTTTCAATGACAAAATATTCTACAAATATATAACAATGCAATTATTTTGTAAATGTTCGATTGAGCATTGAAAACTATTCAGACCGAAGCTTTTCGATGTGCNTTCTGTTTTCAATGACAAAATATTCTACAAATATATAACAATGCAATTATTTTGTAAATGTTCGATAGAGCGTTGAAAAATATTCAGACCGAAGCTTTTCGATGTGAAAATTTACGATTGTTCATTAATTCCTATAACAAAATTTGTAAAGTTGCGTGTTTAAAAACGAAGTTCCGAATCACGTTTATTGGAGTGCCATTGTTTCCCGGGCCCGATTGCCGGTATTAAAATTCTGGGAAGAAAGGAGAGTTAGGAATTGGCCATTGATAAAGTTCTCGAAGGGAAACTCGGGGCCGATGCGGTGGGAGAAAAAGAGAGCCGCCGCCCTCCCTCGCTTCTTGACCCCTGGTCCAAGCTGGACCAATTTTATCGACCGACCACGGGCGCAGTCGACCAGCGTTTAATCTCGCGGTGATCATTAAGCTGACCCACTTGACGGTTCTAAAAAATTCTCATAAAATCCTCGGCCCGGCCGAAATCACTGGTTCTTTGACGCGGCCGAGTGTCGTCTTGAAATGGGTCAATCAACCGAAATCTCTAGTAATAAGACAGCTTCATAATGTTCCATTTAACATCTCTAATAATACTATAAAAAGAACGTATCTTCTATCATTTTCTGAAGCACTTTTGACAAGATTCTTCGAAGAAGATTCAAATAAAATTGAAGAGTTTGTTGTAATACATAAAAATATTATAAAAAAAATAATGAATTTCTAATGGTTTTTTAATATTTAGTGAAGAAATTGCGTATATGAAGTGTCTGGAAGGATGATAGCTGTAACTACCGATGGAAGAAACGAGAGGAATTGTGGGAAAGGGATGGACGAGTGACAGGCTGGGTCCTCGACGAGAGCGGACTAATGATATCCATCGATATTAAAGTCGAATGACACGATGCCACTTACGCCGGGTCATCTGCATTTAAATGAAATCCCGCGGGTTACGCCGAGATACTTTCGGTCCTCCAGCTATTTCCCGCGTTTATCGAAACGCGAGGAATCAATCTTTTCGAACGATCCGCTCCGGTATCGTTCAACCGAAAACCGCGATTTCAATAGAATTTTTTTAATTGAGGAGTTACAATGAAAATTCACCTGGAGGACAAATTTTTTAAGCTTCTAATTGTTTGAACAAATTGTTTATCTTTCAATTGTATTTAAAGCGAAGACAGGATCAATATTTTATTTAATTTGTTGACACGCGATGGTAATCAAATTGCAAGTTAAAGAGGTCGGAATAAAAGCGAAGATTGCTGTTTAATTTAACGATTATTCGACGAAACGCGGCCGTTTAATCCCGCAACGTGGCAAGGCTCGGCTATAGTGTCTGGAGCACCGCAAAATCGATGAATGCATTGGGAATAAACCTCGTAACGAGAAACTGCCATTACCATGGGACCAGATTGCGAACGCGAGCCGGCGAACAACTCGCATAATGGAATACTTTTATCAACGCGACCGCGACGCTTAATTATTCAAGACGAGTCACGTGCATTAAAACCGGACCCGATCCCATTGATCGCGACGATGACCATACACGTAGGAGCCGAGCTTCCTCAATTATCGCCGGTCATCGAAAAATACCCCCCAATTCTTCCTCACCCATTTTTATCCGCGGTTTATTCAACGCAATTTAAACATCGCGAATTTTAATCTGGAAACATATGCAATTGAATTTTTGTTAAAATAACTCCGCGGTCTTTCATCTGGTCGTGTAATTAAAATTCTGCATGCGGGAAACTGAAAATATTTTGCATGATTTATACGTGTCTACATTAGCATATCATAAATATGCTAAAATTATTTTGTATTTATTTTATACACTGATTTTATAAAGCGGGCTCCAAGAGCTTCGTCANTTGAACAAATTGTTTATCTTTCAATTGTATTTAAAGCGAAGACAGGATCAATATTTTATTTAATTTGTTGACACGCGATGGTAATCAAATTGCAAGTTAAAGAGGTCGGAATAAAAGCGAAGATTGCTGTTTAATTTAACGATTATTCGACGAAACGCGGCCGTTTAATCCCGCAACGTGGCAAGGCTCGGCTATAGTGTCTGGAGCACCGCAAAATCGATGAATGCATTGGGAATAAACCTCGTAACGAGAAACTGCCATTACCATGGGACCAGATTGCGAACGCGAGCCGGCGAACAACTCGCATAATGGAATACTTTTATCAACGCGACCGCGACGCTTAATTATTCAAGACGAGTCACGTGCATTAAAACCGGACCCGATCCCATTGATCGCGACGATGACCATACACGTAGGAGCCGAGCTTCCTCAATTATCGCCGGTCATCGAAAAATACCCCCCAATTCTTCCTCACCCATTTTTATCCGCGGTTTATTCAACGCAATTTAAACATCGCGAATTTTAATCTGGAAACATATGCAATTGAATTTTTGTTAAAATAACTCCGCGGTCTTTCATCTGGTCGTGTAATTAAAATTCTGCATGCGGGAAACTGAAAATATTTTGCATGATTTATACGTGTCTACATTAGCATATCATAAATATGCTAAAATTATTTTGTATTTATTTTATACACTGATTTTATAAAGCGGGCTCCAAGAGCTTCGTCACTTCGATGATGATATAATGATCATGACTCAAACCTCTTTACCCTGTATTAGTATTTTAACAAAAGACACAATGGATCATGAGATCAATCATGTATCTGACATTACAGTTGGCGATTCATTACATCCCCTAGAATACATATTAGAAAATGCACTAAAAGGGTGCTTAATGATCTGTAACCATATTCATGACGAAACTCATGCTCGCTTTCTTATTTCGATCCATCAAAACTTTTTGCTCAATGATGTCACGTGCAATCAAAAATCGAACACGATTTTCTGCTTGTTCATTTCATTTTGTATATATTAGATAGATAGATATTTATTATGCATATATGGGAATACAAAGATTCGTAATGCAGAGGGGACTGCATACAACAGTACACGATTTTTTGAAACTCTTACTATTTTTTATATATTAAAAAAATTGCACGAATGACTGAGAAAATCTGATAGGAACGATTGCCCGTTGAGGAACTGTTCCAATGAAGTGTACACCGGTCGCAGTAATCGCGGTGGAAACTTTCAACTACATCACGCGACGATAAATTAATAAACGATATTTCATGTAGCCGGCGAACGATTTAATAAATCTTTCACCGTAAATTTCAACACTTTGCGGATCGGGCCCGAGTGTGAATTTATGCTCCTACGCAACACCGTGCGGTGTGTATAGTTTCTCGCGTGGTCTCGCGCGTTATTTATAGATGTAATTTATTGTATTTTACGGTGAATGGAAACATACGTACGCGACACGCGTACACATGTACCCCCGCGCACACCATTATGTTTATATGACAGAGATTTAACAAAATAATTTTACGGGCCCTGTGCCAATAAAAATCTGATACAACGACGCGGGATATGAAATAAAAATACGAGTGCAAAATATATTTCTAATAAAGTACAAAATACTGAGGTTATTATTATCAGTGTTGCGATCCACGTCGTCGAGTTCTCCGTCGCGATATGCCAGTCGTTTCGCAGTATAATCGCGCACAATTTCCATTATCGGTGGGGGCAGAGCAAAACAGATAAGAAGGACGTCCGGCTGTCAGACTTCCCGCGGGAACGAGGGGCCGGCTGGATGCCGTGCGCCGTCCTAACCGGAAATGCAGGCAGGCCCTGATACATAGTCAAAGGAAACCGAAGCCCGCGATGCACTCGAAACACGAGAAGCCTGAACCTGACCATCATGCGAGCCGCGCCGGGCTTCAGGCTTAACCCAATTCAGGCCAGAGACGCCGGCAACGAAACACGCGGTTCTAAGTACCTGCGCTCTCGGCTCCGTAAATAACGACGTTTCCTGACTTCCACCGCGACGGTCGTCGTCGTCAGCCCGGCGGCGGGGGGGGGGCCCCCCCTCGGAATTTATCGTTTCCCAGTTGAACGAGAAATAATTCCGTAGACACGGCACCGACGCTCGTTTGCATAAAGACCCGATGGAGACGCGACACGTGTAAACAAACGCATTTACCGTCACGCGACATGATTTAAGCGGCCGTTAACCCAAACTCATGAAACATTGAACATACAATGAGACTCAAATCAAATCCCACAGCCTAATCAATTAATCCATTCTGAGAGCTCAACCGGAAGTACATATACAACTTTCTATGTTCTCTCAAATATTTCCTACTGACTGAAAAATAGAATTAATTTCGATCCTTGAATTTTATGGATTTCTAATCATGGAACATCGAATGAAATCCTGCAGGCTCTAATTAATTAATTGATTCTTATAATCAAATATTTCCTACTGACTGAAAAATAGAATTAATTTCGATCCTTGAATTTTATGGATTTCTAATCATGGAACATCGAATGAAATCCTGCAGGCTCTAATTAATTAATTGATTCTTATAATCAAATATTTCCTACTGCCTGAAAAATAGAGTTAATTTCGATCCTTGAATTTTATGGATTTCTAATCATTGAACATCGAATGAAATCCTGCAGGCTCTAATTAATTAATTGATTCTTATAATCAAATATTTCCTACTGACTGAAAAATAGAATTAATTTCGATCCTTGAATTTTATGGATTTCTAATCATGGAACATCGAATGAAATCCTGCAGGCTCTAATTAATTAATTGATTCTTATAATCAAATATTTCCTACTGCCTGAAAAATAGAGTTAATTTCGATCCTTGAATTTTATGGATTTCTAATCATTGAACATCGAATGAAATCCTGCAGGCTCTAATTAATTAATTGATTCTTATAATCAAATATTTCCTACTGACTGAAAAATAGAATTAATTTCGATCCTTGAATTTTATGGATTTCTAATCATGGAACATCGAATGAAATCCTGCAGGCTCTAATTAATTAATTGATTCTTATAATCAAATATTTCCTACTGCCTGAAAAATAGAGTTAATTTCGATCCTTGAATTTTATGGATTTCTAATCATTGAACATCGAATGAAATCCTGCAGGCTCTAATTAATTAATTGATTCTTATAATCAAATATTTCCTACTGACTGAAAAATAGAATTAATTTCGATCCTTGAATTTTATGGATTTCTAATCATGGAACATCGAATGAAATCCTGCAGGCTCTAATTAATTAATTGATTCTTATAATCAAATATTTCCTACTGCCTGAAAAATAGAGTTAATTTCGATCCTTGAATTTTATGGATTTCTAATCATTGAACATCGAATGAAATCCTGCAGGCTCTAATTAATTAATTGATTCTTATAATCAAATATTTCCTACTGACTGAAAAATAGAATTAATTTCGATCCTTGAATTTTATGGATTTCTAATCATGGAACATCGAATGAAATCCTGCAGGCTCTAATTAATTAATTGATTCTTATAATCAAATATTTCCTACTGCCTGAAAAATAGAGTTAATTTCGATCCTTGAATTTTATGGATTTCTAATCATTGAACATCGAATGAAATCCTGCAGGCTCTAATTAATTAATTGATTCTTATAATCAAATATTTCCTACTGACTGAAAAATAGAATTAATTTCGATCCTTGAATTTTATGGATTTCTAATCATGGAACATCGAATGAAATCCTGCAGGCTCTAATTAATTAATTGATTCTTATAATCAAATATTTCCTACTGCCTGAAAAATAGAGTTAATTTCGATCCTTGAATTTTATGGATTTCTAATCATTGAACATCGAATGAAATCCTGCAGGCTCTAATTAATTAATTGATTCTTATAATCAAATATTTCCTACTGACTGAAAAATAGAATTAATTTCGATCCTTGAATTTTATGGATTTCTAATCATGGAACATCGAATGAAATCCTGCAGGCTCTAATTAATTAATTGATTCTTATAATCAAATATTTCCTACTGCCTGAAAAATAGAGTTAATTTCGATCCTTGAATTTTATGGATTTCTAATCATTGAACATCGAATGAAATCCTGCAGGCTCTAATTAATTAATTGATTCTTATAATCAAATATTTCCTACTGACTGAAAAATAGAATTAATTTCGATCCTTGAATTTTATGGATTTCTAATCATGGAACATCGAATGAAATCCTGCAGGCTCTAATTAATTAATTGATTCTTATAATCAAATATTTCCTACTGCCTGAAAAATAGAGTTAATTTCGATCCTTGAATTTTATGGATTTCTAATCATTGAACATCGAATGAAATCCTGCAGGCTCTAATTAATTAATTGATTCTTATAATCAAATATTTCCTACTGACTGAAAAATAGAATTAATTTCGATCCTTGAATTTTATGGATTTCTAATCATGGAACATCGAATGAAATCCTGCAGGCTCTAATTAATTAATTGATTCTTATAATCAAATATTTCCTACTGCCTGAAAAATAGAGTTAATTTCGATCCTTGAATTTTATGGATTTCTAATCATTGAACATCGAATGAAATCCTGCAGGCTCTAATTAATTAATTGATTCTTATAATCAAATATTTCCTACTGACTGAAAAATAGAATTAATTTCGATCCTTGAATTTTATGGATTTCTAATCATGGAACATCGAATGAAATCCTGCAGGCTCTAATTAATTAATTGATTCTTATAATCAAATATTTCCTACTGCCTGAAAAATAGAGTTAATTTCGATCCTTGAATTTTATGGATTTCTAATCATTGAACATCGAATGAAATCCTGCAGGCTCTAATTAATTAATTGATTCTTATAATCAAATATTTCCTACTGACTGAAAAATAGAATTAATTTCGATCCTTGAATTTTATGGATTTCTAATCATGGAACATCGAATGAAATCCTGCAGGCTCTAATTAATTAATTGATTCTTATAATCAAATATTTCCTACTGCCTGAAAAATAGAGTTAATTTCGATCCTTGAATTTTATGGATTTCTAATCATTGAACATCGAATGAAATCCTGCAGGCTCTAATTAATTAATTGATTCTTATAATCAAATATTTCCTACTGACTGAAAAATAGAATTAATTTCGATCCTTGAATTTTATGGATTTCTAATCATGGAACATCGAATGAAATCCTGCAGGCTCTAATTAATTAATTGATTCTTATAATCAAATATTTCCTACTGCCTGAAAAATAGAGTTAATTTCGATCCTTGAATTTTATGGATTTCTAATCATTGAACATCGAATGAAATCCTGCAGGCTCTAATTAATTAATTGATTCTTATAATCAAATATTTCCTACTGACTGAAAAATAGAATTAATTTCGATCCTTGAATTTTATGGATTTCTAATCATGGAACATCGAATGAAATCCTGCAGGCTCTAATTAATTAATTGATTCTTATAATCAAATATTTCCTACTGCCTGAAAAATAGAGTTAATTTCGATCCTTGAATTTTATGGATTTCTAATCATTGAACATCGAATGAAATCCTGCAGGCTCTAATTAATTAATTGATTCTTATAATCAAATATTTCCTACTGACTGAAAAATAGAATTAATTTCGATCCTTGAATTTTATGGATTTCTAATCATGGAACATCGAATGAAATCCTGCAGGCTCTAATTAATTAATTGATTCTTATAATCAAATATTTCCTACTGCCTGAAAAATAGAGTTAATTTCGATCCTTGAATTTTATGGATTTCTAATCATTGAACATCGAATGAAATCCTGCAGGCTCTAATTAATTAATTGATTCTTATAATCAAATATTTCCTACTGACTGAAAAATAGAATTAATTTCGATCCTTGAAGTTTATGGATTTCTAATCATGGAACATCGAATGAAATCCTGCAGGCTCTAATTAATTAATTGATTCTTATAATCAAATATTTCCTACTGCCTGAAAAATAGAGTTAATTTCGATCCTTGAATTTTATGGATTTCTAATCATTGAACATCGAATGAAATCCTGCAGGCTCTAATTAATTAATTGATTCTTATAATCAAATATTTCCTACTGACTGAAAAATAGAATTAATTTCGATCCTTGAATTTTATGGACTTCTAATCATGGAACATCGAATGAAATCCTGCAGGCTCTAGTTAATTAATTGATTCTTATAATCAAATATTTCCTACTGACTAAAAACTAGAATTAATTTCGATCCTTGAATTTTATAGACTTCTAATCATGGAACATCGAATGAAATCCTGCAGGCTCTAATTAATTAATTAATTCTTATAATTCGACCTAAATCATTTAACTTCCTTTTGTCTGGAAAGAAATAATTAATTTCGAGTGTTGAATTGTATTTTTGAGTTGGGGACGCAATGGATTTCTAATCACGGGGCATGAGAAATCGGGAGGGTAGTAGTTCCGCAGGGGATGATTCCCAATAAAAAACCTAAATCGTTTGACTTACTCCATTCCTAATATTTCCTATTATCTGAAAAGATGTAATTAATTTTGGTATTGAATTGTATTTTTGAGTTGGGGACGCAATGGATTTCTAATCGCGGGGCATGAGAAATCGGGAGGGTAGTAGTTTCGCAGGGGATGATTCCCGATAAAAAATAACGAGCAGCCGTGGCGTATGGATGCCGGCGGAGATTGGAAGCCGACGGTGAAGAGCGTAGCGAGAGGCCTTAACTCTCCATCGAACGGCACTCGATAATTCATGGTAAGAAGGCTTAAGTCGTGCACCCGCGCGAGAGTATGAGATGAGAGGGTGCCACGGCGCGGCGGCGCCCGGGACGCGTTCAGACGCTGTCGTCTAACAGGTGCGGATGGATATATCATCCGAATCGAGGGGGTAGTTTGCATTGGGACGCCCCTCTCGCCGGGACGGTGACGTCACCCGGTGATAGATTGTCTGAATTTTCGGCACCCTTCCTCACCCTCGCCCCGGATTCCATGAATATTTTTTCCTCACTTCAGACCATTTCTTAGATGTACCGCTTGTATTCATTTCAACCAAGACCTGCAAATACACTTGGAATATTTAGAAAATAATTGCAATAAACTGGATGAAAAATATTAAGAAACATTAATGGAAATAATGGAATGATAAGAAGCACCGTATGAGGTTTATGCAAAGCGTGGCTGGTTCTTGAGACGCAGAATTTCGAGGATTTATAGTATCCGCAGCCGGTAGGCCATTAAAATGAAAAAACAGAGGGAAAAGAAGGGCTGAATTTTCGCGGTGAAAGCGCCGGGAGATAGGAATCGCTCTCCGCGATTCTCAGACAGCCCGAATCAATGCAAACAACTGGATATTGCCAGCAATATCAGTTTCCTTAGAGAACGGCGCGGCGCGGCGCACCGTTCAACTGCGAAACGCGGCCAGACGAGCGTCGAAGGTGGATCGGTTCTGAGTGAACAAAGCTGCAGAAGGAGAACGGGCGCGCGCCACCCCCGCAGTCGAACGAAAGTTTGCCTTACCTTCGTCCTCTCCCCCCGTAGCTCTCGTCTCCCCCGCAAATCGATCCTCCTACCCCGTTCGACGATCGTCTCCTAAATCTGAGACACCATCTTTCTCCTCCATCAACCCTGGCCGAACGTTTTTCTACCTCTCCCTCAAGAATTTATAAGATCCAATGGAAGATCCATTGTATAATACTCTTACATGCATTGTTCAAATGATTTGTTAGAAATTTGTAGAATCCTTGATTAAAATATATCTAATGAATTTTGTATTTAATCTTAAGAAAAAATAGATTATTTTAAACAGGAATCTAATACAATTAAAAGTTATTATTTTAGTTTATAAATAAATACTGTATAAACGAAAGATATAAAGTCCAATGGAAGATTCATTGTATAATACTCTTACATGCATTGTTCAAATGATTTGTTAGAAATTTTTAGAATCCTTGATTAAAATATATCTAATGAATTTTGTATTTAATCTTAAGAAAAAATAGATTATTTTAAACAGGAATTTAATACAATTTAAAATTATTATGTTAGTTTATAAATAAATACTTTATAAACGAAATAGACGTTATTATGAAATTGCTGAGGGAACTTTTAGGAGGAAGTAGCTTGAAAATATAACTGGGGCGATGGGGGGGAATTAATCACCGGGCACCAGTTAATCCTCGGCCTTTATCAAGCGAACCTTAAAACAAAGTGAAAATCATTTATTTGGAAATCTTGACGAACGGCGCCGCATACGTTACCAGGCAACAACCGCTCCTCTCGCTTTAATCTCGAATCCCGCGTGCTCTCGCTAATGCATCGTTTGCTGTCACGGGGTTAGCGTAATGTGCTTAGTAACCCGCGCGTCACGGTCACCCACGGTACAAGTCCGCTACAAGGGCCAGCACTTAAACGTACCCGCGTGGCCACTGGACATTCCCATTCAGGGATTCCATTTTTACCCAACCTATCCTGATTACTGATCAATATTCACGATTTTTTAATCAAACAGCTAATGCAATTCCGCTTTATAATGAATCAGAGAATTACCATATAAAATGGTACTTATTTTCATGTGGATTAAATTAATGTATAATTAGCCTCGTAAATTAACGTCGTAAATTAACATATGTAAACGGAATTTCTCTATATACTTCATTTTTTAAATAATAATTTTATAAATTAAGATATCTGATTCTAAATTATCATTTCTAATAATTTTTAATAAACGTAAAAGAAAGGACGATAATAAGGAATGGATGTTAAAAAAATCAGTGATCAAAGGACGAATCGATGTAAAGTCAGACGTAGACTGTTTCACGTCGGCCGGTGGACCGGTGCAATTACCGTTAATTGATCAATCCGGTGAAAACGCGGGGTCCGCGAATTTTTTAGGCAACTTCCCTGCGGGAAAGACGGGGCTGCTCCCTTCGTTCGGTGGAAATTTCGAACGAAGGGAATCGGATATGCGGTCGGCTTCGATCAGAGGGTCCGGCCCCTCTGCCTCCACCCTCTCTATTCTTCTATCCCCTCATATTTCCAGATACTTGAGAAGCAACTGTTAATCTCCCGCGGTGCTCGCCCTCCGGATTGATGCCTTTTAATTTGTCCTACCGTTAAATTAAAATCGACTTAGCCTCCCCCGTCGTCTCTCTATCCACAAAGACTTTTACATCCATGATTACATGTCATCGATAAATTGAGGGGTCCATGATAAAAATAACTTATCAGAGATAAGATACGACAATTTAATGTGACGAATAATTTATTTTTTTTAAATACAACACTTAAAGGTGCTTTCACAATTTGATTTCCTTTGAGGAAAAGCAGAGTATCTAATATTAGGAATTGTCATTAACGAATTGATGATATCCTGAGCCTCTATAGAGGCATAACATCAGGAATTCCTGTTTCCCATCTACCCTTCCCCTCTGCCGCGGGGCGTATCTACACTAGGTGCATCATTTGTGTTCGATGAGCACTCCGACAGAAAGAACTCTCTTCATCCGTTAGGACGGTCCACGCGGCGGCGCTCGGAACGGGCTTTGATCAAGCCTGATTTTGATTCCCCTGGCAGGTGGTGCCGGTGTCTCTTCTTCCATTCGCGTGATGAGTCTCGTTTCACTTTATCGCCCTTCATCGACGCGGCCGAGTGCGTTGCGTTGCGGAGTAGTAGCTACTATTATCGGGTAGAACGCTTTTACGTCGGGCCGAGCGGGGGGCCGGGCGGGGGGCCGTCCCGGTTACGAGAGCTTTTTAACGAGGAACAATAACCGACGGGAACAAAATAAGAGGATCCGGAGGAGGTAGCTACCGGTTTTCCGTTTAAATTCGCCGACCATCTCTACTCGTCACAAAGGATTCCATTATGACAAGCGCTTAAACCGACCTAACAATCTTCGTCTTGCTCCTTTTTATCCTGGCGTCTGCGCAAATCGACTCCCTTTGCACTTCCGTCTACCAGCCTATCTTTTTTCTCACAACCCTAAGTCATCAAATATTTTTATACCGTACCGAAAATATTTAATCAAATCCGAGTCGAAAAAATAATTATGGTTTTGAACCAATTTATCCTACAGGAGGATATGGAGGTCGAAATCATATCTTGAGCAGAGGAATATAAGGGTGAATTTAACTCTAATTTGAACCTATATCTAGTCGTTATGTCCGCTTATAAAGGATATAGATCTAAAATAGAGTTTATCAAATATAATTTAGTCCCTGAAGTCTTACTTCAAGAGTGTAGGAAAAGATCCTGTAGATTTATACTAGTATTTATCAAACCTAACATTCAAAAATCCATTGGCTAGCGACACTTGAGGACATATGCACTGAGAGTACAAAGACTAAGAGACAACTAAATTATAACTGTAGTTTCGTGAACGAACTGAAAGTTCTTAAGGTCTAAAATATAATTTGAGATTTTTGTAGGGACTTATAGGTTCTGATTCGAGTTATATCAAACATTAAGTTCTGAGATAACTCTACTAGTTCTACTTTTTAGATCTAATAGACCTAAACTGAGGTACATTTAGGTTTAGAAGATTCAAATTGTAGTTAAATTTTCGACTCGGGAAGTAACGAAATCATGATGCCTCAGATATTTGAATTATTCTGAAGTATATATTCTTTTTATAAAATTCTACTGAAAAAATGTATTAAAAAAAAAAAACAGATAAAAGAGTAAACAGATATTTATACCATATAATGAAAAGCAAATGACTTGTGGATTTAAATAATGTCCGTGGAACTGCGTCGAAGAAATGGTCGGTATTGGAATGAAAATATTTTGCGTGAAGTATTCGAGCCGTAGCATGCGCGACGGTCAGTTTTGAATACGTGTAGGTAGGTCTGTCGAGCGTCCACCGAGCGAAAGCGCAATAGTTCTGTCGGTCTGGCCGGCGACAATAGCGTGCATTAACCTTTGTGCAGTTATAACTGCAGTTGCGAGATAGTGGCCCGGCCTTGGGGCCGGGGGGTGAGTAGAAGGGTCTCGTCCCCCGCCCCCGCCCGTGGAGTTCTCTGCCGGCTCCCGGCATTTACAACCATTTCGCGTAATCTCAACGAATACATTCGTTCGGAGCGGGCTGGACCGAGGGCTGCCCGTTAAGTGTACGAACCAATTATTGCGCTGTCTGGTCTTCGTCCGTCATACGTCGAACGTATATGTTACGTGCATTGATGTTCTGCATTCGAGACTCTGAAAGCCCGTCTGCCTCGACGTCCCTCGGGGCAGAACAAGAAATGCAAATAGAATAAGAATTTAACAATTGTCGCTCTCTCT
>SMSR01009355.1:0-10532 GCA_019453355.1 Ceratina japonica | reverse complement strand
ATTTTTCTCACGAACCGGGGGTTCCGGCCCGCGGCAACGGCGGTAACTGTCTGTCAAGAGACGCGAAGGATTCCACCAGCGAGGAACAACAAAATACCAACTACTCATTCGACAGGCAGCACGCTATACGTAGCAACTACATGAGCAAGAGCATCGAAGCTAAAAAGAAAGTGAGTGAACCTCCAGAAAGCTGAAAATATTGTAAATTCGTACGTAATGAAATAATACTAGACCTATTAAATATTAATAGCAGATCTATCAAATATCTTATTCGTCATTTTTACTATTAATGTCTATACACATTTCATAACCGTACACTGTTAAAAATTTTTCATTGGATTTGATATTCATGTATTTTTTTTTATGAAATTTAATGAAAAATTTTATTAAATTTTCTGTGCGAAACACTGATTCTCATGAACGGTACATTAAATTTTCTCAAAGTTCATTAAATTTTTTTGAAAATTCATTAATTTTATGGTAAATTTCCATTAATATGTTTTAATATACGGAAAAATTAAATTTAATGTATTATTTTTCATGAATAGTGCATTAAATTTAAAGATATTTTTAACAGTGTATGTATTCTTATCTTCTTGCTATAAAGTAACATAGCAGTAATATCTTACAACGAAACTCAAATTACGAAGAACGAGCATTTTTTCATTTCCTAAAGTGCATGAATGAGTAAGAAAAAAGTAGATTATGGCAATGATATTTAAACATCGTTTTATTATAATAATAAAAACATAACAATTATTTGGTGTGCAATTTCTAATTTTTTGCAATTGAGAACTGTAGCTTTACTTTGAAATCCACTTTTAGAGAATAATATTTAGACATCGTTTTATTATAATAATAAAAACATAACAATTATTTGGTGTGCAATTTCTAATTCTTTGCAATTGAAAACTTTAGCTTTAGTTTGAAATCCTCTTTTACAGGATAGTGTTTAAACATCGTTTCACGGAAAACATAACAATCATTTGGTGTTAGCAATTTCTAATCCTTTGCAATTAAAAACTGCAGTTTTACTTTGAAATCCTTTTTTCGAGAAATGATTAGAAAATAACCCGACCGACGGATCAGAACTCTTTGTGCACCTAAAAAATTCGTACCCTGTAAATTCCTGCCAGAAATAGTCTTTCTATTTCAAACATTGCGGACGTTCGGATTTCAGGTGATTAGGATGTTGTTCGTGATCGTTCTGGAGTTTTTCGTGTGCTGGGCGCCTTTGCATGTGATCAATACCTGGTATCTTTTTACCCCGGAACTGGTCTACTCCATGGTCGGTAGCACCGGTATCAGTCTCGTGCAGTTACTCGCCTACATTTCCAGCTGCTGTAATCCTATCACGTACTGTTTCATGAACAGAAAATTTCGACAGGCGTTCCTCAGTCTCTTCGACTGCCATCGTTGCTGGAGGTGAGTAATCAAATTTCCTTCGCAAACATCACAAGTTTTAGCCCCACACCTCTTCTGTCGGCTATTCTTTTAAAACTGGAATTAATGAAAACCACATACGCGCCACACTTTGTGTCTTCTTATTTTTTCTCCTACGAAGCCCGTTAATTTTTCACCCTCCGTTATGTTCTCTTTCGTTGCGGCAACTCGATATTCTTGTTTAGACCTTTTTGCGTACACCACAGAGCTATACGAAATAGTTAATCGTTAGTTTTTACTTTTTTCCTAAAGGTACTCTGCGTATCGGAATTGTTAACTAACGAACCGGTCGAATTTTATTCTCAATTTGCTGATTGGTGGAACAAGTGTAAAAATTAGTCATTACTCAACTTCGTTCGCGAGCGCTACAGTTGAAAATGTTATTAGCGCGCTTCCTGAATTTGCTAAGTTTGAAATCTGTTTAAATTAACGCGCGCGTCAGGGAAAATTTGCGGAATATTCTGTCTAACGATATTGTGCGAAACATTTTACTGGATATCGAAAATCAGCTTGATAAGTACAGTTTCACTACCGTGACGCATAGTTCTCGCGACGGATTAAAATCGATGCAGGCGGGCGGGCGGATTTGTTCAGGGAAAAACTATTGTGCTCGAATTTTAGAGTAGGATGTCGAAACAGCGACATCGCAATGGCAACGATCAGGAATGCCAATCAAGTTGGGAACAACAGTGAACTTAGCGGAAACGAGTCAACGGTGTACCTTGCAAAGTCATCTCTTCTCACCAAATCCGGTACGCTGCCTTGTCTAATTTTTCGCTAGACTACGTGAACGCATTTTCAAATTCCGCAAACATTTATCTGCAGATCAATAAATCAGCCAAAAAACAATTTCCGTGTACATTTTGACACGACGTCATTCATGAATGCATGTATCGCACAATAAATGGCAGCATTTTATTATTTTGTTTTCAAAAGCACAATGGATATATTTGGATCAAACGACCCAACGCAAATTGTCAATTGCATTCGAAAAGGAAAAAGATAATGTTTCGAAATGGGAATCGAATGAGGTTCGTTTGGTCTAAAAGCATCTTGTCTTGTCTGATATTTTTAGCTTGAATTTTCATAAATTATTTCCAATTTTATTTACCTCGTACGTATATTCAATCCAAACGTGTACGTACTACGTGTAAAAGTGTACAACAAAAATTGCACGTTGCTGTCGAGCACATTTCACGTCAACGAAGAGTACTTAATCATTTATCCCTAATTACTGGTTCGCGGGAGTAAGGATGAACTAGCGTCGCATCGGTGCGAGTAATGGATCGACTGCTGATCTGCATACTTTCTGATACACCTCCACCATTCGTTACATCGCAGAATTTCGGATAAAACTCAGTTCGCAGTTCTCCTGTGTTTCCACCGGGAGACCTCGCCTGAGATTCATTATTAAAGCAGACATAGTAACTTCCAAAGGGTTAGGAATAAAGCTCGAGTCACTTAACGCTGAAAGCTAACACGAAAAGCGTTACACCGTAAACAGGACAGACGTTAGTTGCGGCGTACCGTCGTTTTTTCTTATTTTCTTTCAATTTCAATTTCTAAACTAAAAGAGCTCAAACAATTACTTGTACCTTACAAACACAATTGAACGTTTCCATAGATTTTCAATTTGTACAAAGCCAACATGCGATTCCATATAAGGGAAGTTACAGTCTCCTTTATTCCGCGTTGAACAAACACGCCCCGTTACCTTTTCCCGNGACGTTAGTTGCGGCGTACCGTCGTTTTTTCTTATTTTCTTTCAATTTCAATTTCTAAACTAAAAGAGCTCAAACAATTACTTGTACCTTACAAACACAATTGAACGTTTCCATAGATTTTCAATTTGTACAAAGCCAACATGCGATTCCATATAAGGGAAGTTACAGTCTCCTTTATTCCGCGTTGAACAAACACGCCCCGTTACCTTTTCCCGGTATATCGATTTCCGAGGAGGTGGAAACTTGGAGACTTCCGCCCGATAACGCGATTCAATTAGACGCTGTGCAAATTAAGAAATTGCACGAGACGTGACGCTGTGTTTTCAGAAGTGGCGCGACTCCTGGAGGAGGAGGACCGCGTCTAGTACAGGCGGAACTCTTGTTACGGTCGAAATCCGAGGGCGAACGTACCGTCGTTGTTCGTCGGTGACGAACGGGATGACTATTTCTTAAAGATATCCTGGCGTCCATCCACTGACGGAGTTCCGTTGCCTCGTTGAGAACGGTCTACGGTGTCAATCGTCGAAAGCATCTCTGGTGCACAACGTGAACCTGCTCTGTGACTGTTCGCGCATTCCAATCCTATTCTCAAATGGTAGATACGTACAAAAGGTTTCAACCAGTCGTATGTTTCAGTCGCGCGACGTAAGTAGTTTATTATTAAGTATTTTATACGATATGTCAGTCTCCAGTTAAAAATGATTTTAAGGTTGTATGAACCCTTAGATAAAAACAATGACAAAACATTGAAATTTTAACAATTACTGGATATTATACTAATAAAATAGCGTACAAAATTTTAGAAATTTTGCGAGACTATTAAAAAAGTTATTACATCTGGAATTCTTATGTCTAATGACAGAATTTTGTAATTTTGTATGATTCTTAATACATGATTTAAGAATATTTTGAGGTTGAAATCTTAATTTTATTTATTAATCTTAATTTCGAGGATATTATTTAAGGATGTATGGGTGATACACTTAAACGATACCAACATGTTGAATTTGTTATTATAGATTCATGTTAGTCTTAAAAAGCTACCTGTACAATTGTAAATCAATTCATGGGTTTTTCGAATAATTATAGTGATTTAAAATTTGCTATACTCTTATGGTAATCAGAAATAATCCAAGGAAAATTTTACTTTGATCTCGAAAAGAAACCCAAAAAAAACGGTAAGAAACTNTTAATCTTAATTTCGAGGATATTATTTAAGGATGTGTGGGTGATACACTTAAACGATACCAACATGTTGAATTTGTTATTATAAATTCATGTTAGTCTTAAAAAGCTACCTGTACAATTGTAAATCAATTCATGGGTTTTTCGAATAATTATAGTGATTTAAAATTTGCTATACTCTTATGGTAATCAGAAATAATCCAAGGAAAATTTTACTTTGATCTCGAAAAGAAACCCAAAAAAAACGGTAAGAAACTTTTGGGAAAAGTTCATATCGAATCGCAAATGTTTTATGAACAAGTTTCTAAAAAAATAATCATCATTCATGGAATTTAAAGAAAGTTATTGACTAAAATGTAATAAAAAAATTACAAATTCATCGAACAGAGGACAGAAACATAGCACTACTTTGGGTTACATACACAAGTACATACAATTTTGGTATTGACTGTATAGCCAATAAAAAGTATACAAAAGTAAGAATTATAGCACATGTAGACAATGTAGACAGTTACAAGTCGCGTACAGTCCAATCAAAAACTAAACCAAACCATGAGCCAAAACTATATATTAGAATATTAGAAACTATGCATTACAAATTCCTTATGGCCAAGAAAAACAGGTCGAACAATTTTATAAAATCTTACTCCTTTGTAATACTCTGTAATTATAATTTTTTCTAAAAGTTCATTGCTTCAAATATTGTACACAGCTTTTTATTACATATCTTAACCTTTGGCAGAGATCTTACGGTTCATACAACCTTAACAAACGAACGAGTAATCAACTTGAAAATAATAGTAGATTTTGTATTCAGATTTTTCGCTTGTTTAAAAGCAATACGTGCGGCATTTCATCTATGCATTTTGGTGTGACTTGTAAATCGATCTTTATAATGCATACGAGTAAATATTAAATTTGATTAACTACTTTTATAGCAAACAATTTTAGTACGTATACATCTCATCAGGTAATTAAGTAATCAGTTTCATTTTGTGCCACGAATGAAGTGCAACGAGAACAGATTTATAATTCAAAGCATGTAATTATCTTTTGCGAGCTCTCATTTTGTTAAATGCGCTTTTATCGAGCATTCTCGTTTCCGTTACAGAGGAACGTGATCGCCTGCGAAATTAATTTCTTGCACCTCCACCTCAAAAATAATTAGTCCGCTCCTCCTCTTCTTTCCAAAACAGTTCTTACCATAACAACGTCTCTTTATAAAAATATTAAATCGTTATAATTTCTGTTGAACGTAATTCCCACGGATAAATTAAACGAACGTTCCAGCGTGGAACGTGACGTGGGGAGATAAATATTGAATTAGTATGTTAAATAAGAATTGGAAAGAATCTGGTACGTTTCATATAAAAATATTGAAACTGCGCTTATTGAAATGTTGATTATCACAACGTCTATCCCAGTCTTGCTGTTTTTTAAATGCATCGGAAACTGCCGCATATATAGTATAATCCGTATACCCGGCATAAGGATTAATTAATTACTGGAAAATGAAACTCGTCGGAATAATATTTTCTGGTGTTTATTGCTTGCTCATCACGATGAAGTACAAATTACTTAGGCGTGTTTAAAAGGTTTTTATGACTAAAGAAAAATGGCGATACCATTCGGTCATCCTATACGAAATATATACAAGATGATAAACAGAATGAGTAGAATTCGACTTTTGAATTGATTCTGCGAACTGACTGAAAATTTTTATTTTTATTCATGCCACGAAATTATTGTATGAAGTGAATAACTATAATTATCTCATGGGATGATTAACCCTTTGAGTACTGAATTACACGACACGATGGCGAGTCTCACTCGTCAAATGTACCAAAAAATCAAACGTACCCAAAGAGTTAATTAGAATGACATGTACAGTTTTATTGGCATGATTCATACTGTTAGTTTACGTTATTACAAAACGCATGCTTACAATTTTGTAAAAACCTGATCAATCATAATCGAAGTTTGCATCGATAGGGATTGCTGCGATATCTTCTCGTTGCGACCGATAAAGATTTCATCTAACTGTGATAGTAATAAGTAATAAAAATGTTCGTTATTATATTTAATGGCCAGATCGATGCAATAAGTACCGTTGAACTTTTCTTTTTCTAATGAATAAGCTATGAATATAATGTCGTATTGCATAAGTGATGTAGATAACTCACGCGAATCGAAAATGTATTCAGTGTCGTGATCCTAACAGATATGTCCCATTCATGTGCAACGTACAATGGAAGTAATAAGAATCCCGATTTAACCTTATCGGTAATTGTGATTGTAAGAAACATATTGATGTAACATAAATATGTATATACTGAGATTCCATGAAATAAATGCATAAATCTTTGGATTTCGTATGTACCAAGTCGTTGCAATCGTAACAGAAATCCTTTCCAAAATTGAATTAAATTTAATTTAGTATTATTATATTATGTATTAATATCTGGACTGCGGATTTTATGAACTTTATTTTTGAATCTGGTATGTATAGAAATAATAAAAAATTTAATCAGTGTCCAAGGACACACGAAATATCAAAAGTGAAATACAAATTATGATTTTTAAAATACAGAAGTTAATTCCTGTTTAGATTTCATTTTCCACATTGACATTAAAAATGGTTTATTTTGCATGAAAATCCGCAGGCTACTGATATCTGTATATATTTAACTTTATTCCCACCGAACCAAGTTTCGTTTTACGTGTTCATGTTCATGAATTTATAGTGTTAATTTAATCGAAATAAAAAATATTATTTGATCATAGGGAATCATTAATAACCGGAATTTACGATTTAACACATATTAATTACATTCAACTCGTTTCGGTGAAATAGATTTACTAATTTGGATTAAATGTCATTTTAATTAAACAATGAGATGTTCGAATTTTTATAATTTGACGGAGATTTTCATGACACTCCCTAAATCAGAATAATTTTTTACGCTTGACGCTTAAAATAACAATTAATGTGAACCTGTTGCTAATTAATTCGTGCGTCATATCTGAACAAAAAATACCAGGCATCCTGACTGTACAGGCGTACAATATTATGAATTCAACACAAAAATGGTCGATGTACTCCGGCTTATTAGACCTCGAATATTTCCCTCGGTCCTGGGTAAGTAACGAGAAAGGAATACATATAAAACATCGGATGGTTCAGATCTTTCTATATAATTGTGCTGGAACAATACCGTCTATTTCTCCCTTATAATATTAAATATGAATTAATATATATTTAGTATGAAATTATTAATTAAATGAGCTGTTTATTTTGAAAGTGGCCTAAGTCCATTCATACTTAATGGTAAGTACATATGTATATTGCGTACATTTTGTTTAACTGCATTCATTAAACGTACTGATTATTCAACTAATGCAATTGTCCAAAAACTGAGGTTAACTTGTTGAATACTAATTAATTACAATTACCTTCATCACTGCCTTCAGACATTATCAATAATAAACATCTTAATTTAAGTATAAATAAACTTAGGCGCCACTTTCAAAATAAACGGCTCAAATATTTTTGGTAAATTTCCTCATACTTCATGGCGTATCATTATGTAAATACAGTAATTCCCATTAATATCCAGACACACTTGAAAACGGAATAAGTTTTTTAATATTGAGCCAACTAACTTAACTTTTTGTGGGCTTCTAAAAAGCTTACTTTACTATGTCATGTGTAACAAACAATTAAAATAAATTACTATTCGTCAAAATCTCGAAGAAAAAAGAGAAGATCATGATGTTTAACTTTTTTATTGAAGAGTCTAGTAAAAATTTCAAACGTCCCGTTTGTAGATCTAAATGCGTTATATGAATGTGCGAAGTTTCATAAAAATCCGTGAAACCATAAAAGTTAAACGTATCGAAACACGTAGAAATTTTTCAATTTATCTCACTCGTAGATTGAAAGTCGTGAAGAACTGCGATTCTTTCAATTTCTAATCGCTTATAGCTCATAGCAATATTGATCAGTGTTGATGAAACTTTGTACATGCATATAACTTATTTAAATCTGCAAACGAGACACTTCCAATTTTTATTACAGACCCTAATAAAAAAAGTTAAAAACCATGTCCTTCACTAATTAATTTAATTTGATAGCATTCATCTTCCGCATTGAAACCGTGTATTTTTGACAACTCATATGCCTTATTTTTTAAATTTGTTTTAGACATTCTATAGTAAATTAAGCTTTCTAAAATTCCACAGAAGATAAAGTTCTTCGATGCAATACTAAAAATGTTACTCCGTTTCGAAATGGGTCAGAATATTAATGGAAGCCATTGTAGCTTAGCTGAAAACAACAAGAAACGTAGATTATTGAAGTCATGTTGCGACGCATCCAAGCGAAGGACAGTCATCGTTATTTGTCAGATCAAAAGAATAATACTTGTCCAACGTTGCAAACGCTCGTAGATACGAATACACATCAGTTGTCTGGAAAGAGGGCTTTTTATTAGCCTGCAGTTATTGATTTGCATTCCTTCGATAACTCAGCGACAATCATCGAATATTTCGCATGCTGTCCACGACTACGGAAATTTAAAAAATGTCACTTACGCACACGTGCACGTGTATTCATATTCGCTTAAAACTACACGTGCATACACGACACTATAAAATAAATGTAAATGGGAAATGAAATAAATATGAAAATACATTCGCGTCATTGCGCGTTCTTTTAACTATTTATTATTTCGCGTGTGATTGGAAAAGAAATATGAGAGTACGGGTTACAATAGGGAAACCGAGCTAAAACTAACGAATTTTAATAGAAGATATTTTAATAGTTCTCAAACCCCGGCATAATTTCGTGAATTTTCTTACCTTATACTTTATCCAGTGATTTATATTCAAGGCACGTCCAAATACATAAGCAAACTTTGTTATAAAAATTTTGCAATTGCGATAAACACAAACCGTTCGAAGTATTCGGTTTGCACGGATCCATGGCTCGATGTAATAAATTCTGAAGGTAATTGCGTCAACTCGACTGCGATATCCAAATTATTCCGTGCACGTAAAAACGTTCCTGATGCAAACTCTGTGTTGTACAGTTTATTCCGTGCCGAATTAATCCGGGCTCCGGCATAATTTCTGTATCGCGCTTCACGAATCTGCAGAAAAATTTACCTCTTTCGTTGTTATCTCGGATTCCGATTAATTCTGACACAGATGAAATAAAAACAAGAACGATTATTTTAACACGTAACTTCTTAACAGTCTGAGCGACATTTATAAGAAAAATATGTTTCCTTGATAGAACTTTTTGCAAGATAATATGAATAAAAATATATGGAATGGTAAATATATTATTTTACGATATTTAATAGCAGAAGGTCAATTAAATATTATTATTAGCGATTAAACTTGAATCTAATATAGGTAAGTGTAGAATGTTTAAGCCTGGAATGCTTTTAAGTAATTTGATCAAAGTATACATTAAATTAAGAGTTCCGTGAGGATTCCGATATACCAAATTAAATAGATTACGAATTTCCCATTACCGCCCTCGGAGTTCCGCTGAACGCTGCGGAATGTAGTTCGAAAACATTTCAAAGAGGTTTGCTGAACATTCCATAAGCTGTACTGGTTAGTACCGAAATTCTCGAAACTCAGCACTACCTTATTTCCCAGAAGATTCGAAGTTACGTCTGTTCACGCAATTTGCATGTCCCCACAACAATAGTACGGTCTTTAAACTTCTGTAAGTAACTTGGCTTCTGTATATTCTAACGTCTACCTACTCTTATTGTTCTAGTCAAATTTTACTTTTATGTATTATATCTATTATATGCTTTATATCTTTACTCTACTTTATATATGTATATGTATATTATTATATGCTTTATATCTTTACTATACTTTGTACTGCTACTACTATATATTATTGTACGCTTTATATTTTTGCTCTACTTTGTATATATATTATTACATGCTTTATCTCTTTATTCTACTTTGGACGTGGGCAAAATTTGAGTATTAATCGCATTTGCAGGTGAATAAAAGTATATTTATTTAACTGTTATATGTACATAAGAGCATTGAATTCAATAAATCTTATTTCAATCATAAACGAATTGTGGTCGTCGTTTTGCTGCATAATTTCCGTGATGCCTAATTAGGCAGGGCATCTAGATTTCGGAA
>SMSR01009354.1:58337-86904 GCA_019453355.1 Ceratina japonica | reverse complement strand
ATGAGGCAATTACTGCGAGTCAAATACTGCGGGAACCCTAATTACTGCGAGCCAAATACTGAGGATATCGAAATAATTTCATCACTTTTTATTAAATATTTTTTAATAAAATATTATACGAAATACATAAGTGTTATTTAAATTTTTTTTTCTTTTTTATTGCACTTCTTGAACACTTTAATCCACTCTCAACAACAATCAAATATGCTTTTGAACCGACTAAACCTACTCTACAAGGTTATGCTTTACAGTTCGCGTGTGTGCAGTAACACACAATACAAATGCAATTTGAAAAGAGGTGTTTGACAGACGTCAACCAAAATTATTGGAAAATTCATATTCTCGTGAACTACTCGACTTTGTAGTGTTTTAAAGTAATTATAAATTTCATTATTGCTATTTATTTTGTTTAAATTATTATTATCAAATAACAAAATAATTAAAGAATTTCTTTTATTTAGTCTAATACGTTTAAAAAATTCAGAAGTAATGATTTTAATAAAAATCCGCAGTATTTGGGGCATCTGCAGTAATTGGCACACTTACCCTAGTTCTTTGCTTGATATTGTTTGCAGAGCGTTGAAACCCATGAGAAAACAACGCTCTACTATTAGATGACTATGAGTAAAATTCGGACAATCTTCATACTTTCTAAGTAAGAACATCCTACGTGCTTGTTTGTCATGTCTAACGTAAGGACGGACTGGACTAACCTAACTCACTTTACGAACCCAAAGCGAATTACTGTCCTTGTAGAAGGAAGGGATTTAAGCCGCCCAAAGTAGGACTCGAGCTCTAGTCAACTGTTTGACCAGAACCACAATTTCGCCCATTACTAACCTAACACCTAAGCAAAATCTGACTGTTAAACTACTACTATTCACTGTGAGAGTACACTAAACGTGAGTAATATTGATTGATTCAAATGGATAGCAGAGAAATGATGGTACACTCGCTATATTATAGAGTGGAGTTTGGGAAGGCATAGCTCATACCGCATAATCCATATTCATGCGAAACATTATCCGCATCTCTCATGCGTTACATATTATCATGGTTGTTAACTATGCAGAAAAACATCGGCGAGCCGACGGATGAGGACGTGATCGACGATCGTCGATCGAATGACCAAAATCATCCGGTTATTACATATTCATTAATAAAATCCAACATCTGCAATCTAATTGTCACCTTCAAAATGATCATTTGGTGATTTTGGTCATAAAAGTGCGAAAATCACAATTTCCATTAGCTTATTATTCAAAATTTACCCATTTTACAGTACAAAGGCATAAATTGAATGGTGGTTCTTTGAGATCATAAAATTTCATATTTTACAGGATCAGAAGGTAACAGAATGAAAAAAGGGATAAATGAATTTGATTGGGATCGAAGGGAAAGACCGTAAAACGTGTTATTGTATCTCATTTTCGTGTCCTGTCGGGCAGACGAAAATATTCATCAGTCAACTTCGTAACTAATGCCATTAAATGTATTTCATCCTCGCCGGTAGCAATTTGCATAATTGCTCCGCTTTCAACTCTGATTGCAAAATATTTTTCGGAACTCCCCCGGACGAAATTACCAAAGTATTTGTTAACGTTACATTTGTTATTCGCGTGTAATAAATCACTCAACGACGAGCGAAATTGTATATAGAAATAAGTTTATCTCGCGTCGGGTACGAACGTCGAACGGCGCGACCGTTTGGAATGTTATCTATCCATTAAGTTTCGCCGGTCGAAATGGATCCGTAATTTTTGTAACTTTTATACATGACTTATCACTTTACAAAGCACACAACCGGCGACGAGACGAATCTCGCGCTTCGGCCACTCGCCGTCGGTTAAACGACTCGTATCGACAGAAAGTCAAGTGTCTTCAAACTGTTGAAACGTGTTGCACCCGTTCCCCGGTGGTCGCCGGAGTGAAAGCGCAGATAAAGCAAGCAAGTCTGAAGTCGTCGCCCGGAGGCGAGAGGTAACTTCGTAATACGTGAAACGGCACGAACGCGCAGCGCAGGAGTTGAACCCGGTGAACCCGCAGCGGAATTCTGCGTGACTCGTAATGGAATCCGGCAAGTGGATTCGCGAGTCGATTTTTACACGGGCCAGTACGATTCCGCATTTCGAAATTGTTTCCGAAATCGCGTTACCTCGATTAAACGGTGGACAATCTAGGGACGTAGTACTGTCTGAACAGTTTCGCTCGATTTTAAACGATCATTTGTTTTTTACGTAAACAAAGAAGCAAACCCAAATCTCGTAACTTTTTACATTTTTTCTTACTTTCATAATTAGAATCGAACGAATAAAATATGAAACAGTAAAATCGACGAAAAGATTGCAATAATTTAATATATAGATAGAATGATCCCTAAACTTCGACTTCGGAAACCTGTAAAACTGGTAGAGATAAGTTGAGATGGTTCTCGTGGATGAGGTAGCTATGNTGCTTTTTACGTAAACAAAGAAGCAAACCCAAATCTCGTAACTTTTTACAGTTTTTCTTACTCGCATAATTAGAATCGAACGAATAAAATATGAAACAGTAAAATCGACGAAAAGATTGCAATAATTTAATACATAGATAGAATGATCCCTAAACTTCGACTTCGGAAACCTGTAAAACTGGTAGAGATAAGTTGCGATGGTTCTCGTGGATGAGGTAGCTATAAAAAAGTACGAATACAGTAAAAGATAAGAAAAACTGAAGAAGATAAAATTGTTACAGGGAAGTTCCTGAAAAAACAAGATCACTCAAGAAAAGTCCAGATATGAATCCTAATTAAGTAACACTTCCTTATCAATAACAATCTTGTCAACAGACATATTACTCGTAATTTCAAACAAGAGTTTCTCTCTTTTATGAAAAAAAGAAAAACATAAAATATATGATATCCAGATATAAATCCTAATTAAGGAACACTTCTTTATCAATAACAATCTTGTCAACAGGCATATTACTCGTAATTTCCAACAAGAGTTTCTCTCTTTTATGAAAAAAAAAAACATAAAATTAAATTCGATTTATCACCGTCTTAATTAAAGCGATTAATCTTGCCGGGTCATTTATCCGCGAGCAATTTTAATTATCCCTCGTTAATACAAGGGTGTCCTGTTCTGTTTCATAATGTCAGTCACGCCGGTATCCGATACTTAATCGACGCTCTCTAACGAAGTTTTAATTTTCATTCGCCTGAGAGACACACTGACAACGCCCCGTCCTAAGCAATCAACGTTGATAATTTTACGCGTCGGACGCAGGGCGCGGGGGTGGCGGCAGGGAAAAGGGTGGAAAAGAGCGAGAAGAGGTAGGCGTCGGCAGGGAAGGTGAGAGGGACCTTGGGCTGGTTTTGCGCCCGGGACACCTCGCCTCGAAGAAGAGGAAGAAGAAGTCCTCAATTAGCGTGATTGAGCCTCGTCCGGGTGTATTTAGCGCGGGCAGGATTGAAAACTTTTCAACGAAATTGCGAAGGGTTGCTCGAGACACGTCAAGGTGCGCGCGTCCTCGTTTCCCCTCGCGATAATGAACCGGGGATCGATTCCTCGATGGCGAACGGAAATTCTTGGCCCTACAATTTATTCCTGCGAAAAGGACATTTTTCCGTATCACGTACAGGTCAGGTTAGATTTTATTTCCTGGATCAGGTTTTTCATAACACGATTGACAGTCATTAACGTACATCGTTTTCTCTAAAAATGTCATTAAAAGTCCCTCGTAAATAAATAGGGAACTCTCTCTCTCTCTCTCTTGTATTGCCGGAGGGTACGATTAAACGAGCGACCGAATGCCTCGATTTTAATAGGGCGCACTGATGTAACGTTGCTTATCTGCCATCGAAGGCCCTATTTCCCTCGTTTTTTCAACGACGCCACACTTGCCGAATCTCAACCTCTCCGGAGATCAAAGCTAAGCATACGAATGCTGCGGCAGACAGTTTATAACTAGTTGGTTTAAGATCTGCGCGCCGGTACGCGCGTACTCGAGGAGCAACGATCACGGGTGAACGTTCATCATCAGCAGCACGCGAAACGTTCAATGAATCCGCTACAAGGAATTCAGGGCTCTGGATATCTACGCCTGAGGTTAAATCGCGCTGGCTTTAACTATCAATGAAGCTGCAACAGACGAGCCAGTTAATCGGCAACAGCAATTTTCTGATCAAACACAACACCGCTAAGCAGCAGGAAATTAGCCATTAGGCTAACGCAACACCTGCCTGCGAACGACGATAAACCTAACTAAATCTAACCTGAATTCTACACTTCCTCTAATTGTTATCGTATATAAAAAAACAAGAATCAGACTTTTCGTCGTCTCGTTATTAAATTTTAGCGTTGAAAACTTGCGCCACGGATTCGCGTACGCGTGGCGTCATTTCCGGTACGTTAATAGCCTAATTAAGATTGGATTTCAGCTAGTTAGCGGTTGCAGAGATAGAGACAAATGGCAGGGGCTGGACGGCAGATAAGGTAATGCCGTTGGCAGGGAGGCAAAAGTTCCGGGGTGCGAACGGTGCAGCAAGTGGTCGTATTCTTACGGCTGTGGAACAACTTCCAAAGGACCGGCGAAGTTCTTCGATCCGCCAAAACTCGGCGGGAGTTACGGCGTCCACTTCCCCTCCCGAAGTCAACCGCGCCGGACTTCGCCGCGAGACTATTTTCCACGAGAGGAATTTACAACGCGCATGATAAGCTGCTCCCGTTTATCGGCGACTTCGCAAACTGCCGCGTAATCCTTCCCAGGCATTCTTTAAATAAGTCCACTTTCCCTCTTTTCCAACATCCCCTTTCACTCTTTCGCGTAAATCGCGAGACGATCGAGCGAACGAAATTTGTCGACCATGATTTCAATTAATATCGTAGCCGAGAGGTCAGAATCGGAAATCTAATTAAGAATTTTGCGATCGGTAGACGGGAAGACGGGAGTCGAGGTTGTCAAAACCCCGAAGGTCGTTAGGGTCGCCGCGAACGCGGGGGCGGGAAGCAATCTGGTCTGTTCTCGGGTTCCAGCGTATCCGATCAATTTTCCGCATTAAATAGTCGGCCGGCATCGGCTATGTCAGGTCCTCGGGACGCCGCCGCCGTCGTCGTCGTCGTCGTTGTCGACGTCGCGGTGCAATCACCCCGACACCAAAGTACTCCACGAAGAGAAGTGTCTCTTCCGGAATCAAATTGTCGAGAATAGGCCGAAGCTCTTGACGATCTTACAGTAGTTCTCGAGCCACGATCATCGAACTTTCCACTCTCGCGAAACTTCGACCTCTCCACGAGTTCCTCGCCCTCTCTCGTCGCCAGTATCCCCCACTCTCTCCTCTCCCCTTTCCGCCCCCGCCGTCCTCTTTTTCTCTACGACCGTTCGAATTTCCTCCCAGCAGAATTGAATCGGCACCGAATCGATTTCACCCCGGGATCATCGCCGAGGTATCAACNAACTTTCCACTCTCGCGAAACTTCGACCTCTCCACGAGTTCCTCGCCCTCGTCGCCAGTATCCCCCACTCTCTCCTCTCCCCTTTCCGCCCCCGCCGTCCTCTTTTTCTCTACGACCGTTCGACCGGCGTCGCCGTNACAACTTTTTTCGTTCGATTACTTCGATTACTTCGATTCTCCCGGATGACGGGGAGAATTTTTAACAAGATCGCCTCGAGACACGTCGGGTCTTGGCAGGACTTGACGAAAACGGCCGCAGCCGACGCGGTAATTAGAGTTTAAGAGAAAGCCCCGCAGCTGTCGGACCTGAAACATGTTTTCATATCCTACACTCGCCTTCCCGTTCGCCGGAAATAAAGAAACGAAATTTATAAGAGATCGCGAACGTTGTTACATTTTCCAGCTCTCTGATTGGACGTCTTCGATCGATTCTACCTCGGAAATTTTACGAACGATCTGAGTTTCATTGCTCGTTGCTTACGGAAGCGTCCGATGTTCCTTCAGAGGAAACAGATCCTCGACTTTTCTTCGGAATCTTTACTCACGGACGTATCGTTCTCTCCCACTTTTACTTTACAATCCCCGGAAGATTCGATCCCGCAATTCAGTTCCGACATCGCGGTTTTTACCAAGAATCCTCTTCTAAAAAATCCTGATAACATTTTATTTATCTAATCAATTGTTAGACGAATCGTTCTCCAGGCATCAAACCTTTTTCTTGACAAATCTCTCATGTTCTAAAAAAGATCGTCATAACGATTCATAGGTCATTCATATTAATCCGTAGGGGAACTTATCTTCAAGTTAAAGTCAACGTACTACGAGAAAATGATGACAGGAGTCGTCGGAGGTTTCGCGGAGGAACTTCGATTAAGACTGAGACGTTGATTCAACGTAAAAGTTTGGCGGCCAACAGGGAGCGTAGAATAACTGAAACCGGATCGTCCCCGGAATTGGTAACCTTACCCTCCCCCTCCGACACGGTTAATAACAATTTCCCAAGGACGCCGTCGTCGGCCCGGCCGCTTTTATTTCGATACATTTCCAAGCGAGGGGATCCCGAGCCGGCACGTCCCGTACGACTTTCAAGAAGCCTCTGAATGATTCAGCCGGTCCGTGTTAAAACCGTTGTTCGCCGGTTCCCCTGGAGAACACTTGGCTGGCAATGCTCTTTCGAATTTCCCCGGCGTGAAGGGCGGGAGACAAAACGGGGAGAAAGCACGGCATCAGCTGCAAAGAGGTGTTCGGCGCGTCGCGAAACCGAGAGACAACACGCCGGGGGTGGTGGGAATCGGGGGGGAAGCGACGATTAAAATTCAGCGGCTGATTCACGGGAGCGTCTCGCGTCTCGGTCACTGGGGAGCTCCCGGGTCCATTGAAGCGGGGCATCGGACGTCGACAGGTCGACTCTTTTCACCAACAAATAGCGCGAGCCGGTGTACAAGAGGAGAGCGATTCGTAGCCGGTGCTCACGGCCGAAGCAAATGGAACGCGGCATACAAGGCCTTTCCCGTAGGATCGATACGGTAGTGGGGGGCAGAGCTTGCGAGGGGGCACTAGCGCGAGAGAGATCGAGCGAGCGCGGCGGGAGCGGGATCGGCGAGATGCATCAGAGGGAGCGCGAGGCCGGGGGACGGAGGGGGATGCTGGAAAAGGGATGAAAGCGGGAAAGAACGATCGGGAGGCGGAGGGGGGGGGGGAGAGACCGGCGCGAGTGTAGGTAGGTCGGGAGGGAATATTGGTGCGGAATTGGCCGAGATGAGGGCGCTTCAACCGGCGTCGGCGGTTCCTACGTCGCGCCACCGTATCGTTGCTACCAGCGGCGTCGGCGTCGGCGTCGTCGCCGTGGCCCGTCCTCGTTGCCGGCGAAAGCGGCACCAGACCGAACACGCAGCTGCCAGACTCCGTCGCTCGGTTCAGTTTGCCTTCCGCTCCCGTTTGACGTAGTACCGTGGCCAGGCGTCGTCGCTGCCCGTGACCGGACACCGTCGAACCGTTAATCGCAACGTCGTCGTCGTCGCGTCCTGCCATTCTTTCCGTTTATTCGCGTNGCTGCCCGTGACCGGACACCGTCGAACCGTTAATCGCAACGTCGTCGTCGCGTCCTGCCATTCTTTCCGTTTATTCGCGTTTTTTTAACACAGCGGGGAGCAGAGAACGCCGAGCCGGACAGATGGATAGTTCGCGTCGAACACGTACGAACCGGAGACAATCCCGTGGCAGTGAATAATTCTGTGAGAGATTAGTTGTCGTTCGCAACAGAAGGTGATTTGTTCGAACTGTTCTTAATATCCTCGTGCAAGTGACTCGACGGAAGACGGAGACCGGAGCCGAGTCCGTGATCCCTGGCCGACGTGATCCATAAAGGTACACATGTACTTTTACGTTTTAACAGTTACATATCGTAAGATCGCTTGCGATACGATCGCGATCACGTTGCGCTTTTCTTTATTTCTCCGATTGTGTACTTTCGCCACGGATCGAACGCCGATTCTCCGCGTATTGACACACCGTTTCTGCTTCCATGTGCATTCTAGTTACGGATGTATACACACAGCCCGCCAGCTGATTCGCCGATACTGAATTGTTTTCTGCCCCACATCGCCGGTTTCTCGTCACGTTTGGCTTCATTTTCGCGGCACCGTTGCAAGTTTACGTGCGCCGACGTTTAAACTTGCTCGATTGTCACCGTGTCGCTTTCAAACACAATGTTAAGAGACTCTACGATGATCACAGGGAAGCGTAGAGCGTGTTAAACGCTGAATTCGTTGCCTGTCGGTTTTTGTTATAAGTTTGACAGGTCGAGCAAATGTTCGCCTAATCTTCCTACGCTGCGACGTTCATCGTTGACTAAGTAAACTCGGAGGAGATGATGGATGGCGCAGGGACGGCGTGAATCACGTAATTCGCGAACTGTTAAAATCGACGTTCTATTTTGTTTATTCGGGAGCTTATTAGAAATCGATCGATAAGACCGGCGATTTCGGGACGGGAAAAAGAATTTGCATTTTCTTTGGCCGTCGACGCGCGCGTGTACGTAGCCGCGCGCGGTACGTCCGCCGATGCTGGATTTACCGCTTTACAGGACCGTTTTGCATTCCAATGAATATTAATCGAATGCAATTATTAAAGGCAAATTGGAACTCAAACAACTGCCGTTTCAGCATCCCGCCGGGTACTTCTCCGCTCGTAGCTTTCACGGAATTGGCGGCCCGATGCCTCCGCTCTCATTCGTATACATTCATTTCCGCGCGTAAACTCACTTTGGAAATCCGTTTGCACGGTTCGCCAAGTACTTTCGCAGGAGCCACTCCGGGAGTCGCGGCGGGATTTTCTGGATCGAACGTCGAACCCCGTCTCCCAGGGAATACCTTCCTCCGCCGCTTTCTTCTTCATGAACGAACTTCACCTCTACGTGTCCCGAATCGACGAAAGAGGAACTCTTCTTTTTTCCATCTGTTCCACTAATTGTCTCCATTCGCGCGAGACACCGCGTTGTTGAAATCGATCGACACCAATTATTCTTTTTGCCAAACGTTAGTTTACATTTTTCTCCATAGCAACTCTGAGCTCTCTTCGTCTTTAAAAGTGTGAACCTGGTGATAGATACCAGGGAAGTCATTAAAACTGCAAACAGGATCGTGTCTACAAGGAGCTTGGACAGCTTTTCATGTAATTACTTCGACCCTGTCGATAACACCGACGAGGCTGGTTATATAAAAATACAGAGACACGAGTTTCGGCTTTTAATTTTATACTTGAAGAATATCGGTTGCCCGCACCTGTCGCGTTCGCCGACGTTTTGGAGCTACGCGTAATACCGTAATCTACGTGTACCTTAATAGGTTTATCGTAATACCTAGGATATTCGTCAGATTAGTCAGTCGATGCTATTATTAAATAGCCTCCAGCCAGCGATAAATCACGCCTAATCTAAAATCACCGGAACAGAATCCCGTAAAAAGTAATTCAAAAAACGTGCTACTAGCAAACCAGTTGCACTGAATGCCGTGGAAAAACGCGAGAATCAACCGTTAAGTCACAGTATCGACGGTTAACCGGCGCGAATGAAGAGAACATCCATCAAATCAAGCGATGTTCAGCTTTCAATCTTGCTGGCGTCGACGCGAGGCCGCAACCATTTTAATGGCACAGAGAAGCCGGTCCAATCAAATGCGGTTGCACCCGCGCTTTAATGAATTTCACGCGCTATTGTGTCCAATAGTCCCGCGCGGTATCATTCCAACTCCCCGTAACATCAAAACCGTTAGACTCGAAATCGTTGCGATTTCTTCTTCGAAAAACTGCGTCATCGTTCGAAAAGTGATTTCGTAAGTAATTGTTTCATCGTATAACGGCGGTGGTAATCGTTGCGATTTATTCTTCGAAAAACTACGTCACCGTTCGAAAAGTGATTTCGTAATTGTTTCATCGTAACGGCGGNACGAGTTTCGGCTTTTAATTTTATACTTGAAGAATATCGGTTGCCCGCACCTGTCGCGTTCGCCGACGTTTTGGAGCTACGCGTAATACCGTAATCTACGTGTACCTTAATAGGTTTATCGTAATACCTAGGATATTCGTCAGATTAGTCAGTCGATGCTATTATTAAATAGCCTCCAGCCAGCGATAAATCACGCCTAATCTAAAATCACCGGAACAGAATCCTGTAAAAAGTAATTCAAAAAACGTGCTACTAGCAAACCAGTTGCACTGAATGCCGTGGAAAAACGCGAGAATCAACCGTTAAGTCACAGTATCGACGGTTAACCGGCGCGAATGAAGAGAACATCCATCAAATCAAGCGATGTTCAGCTTTCAATCTTGCTGGCGTCGACGCGAGGCCGCAACCATTTTAATGGCACAGAGAAGCCGGTCCAATCAAATGCGGTTGCACCCGCGCTTTAATGAATTTCACGCGCTATTGTGTCCAATAGTCCCGCGCGGTATCATTCCAACTCCCCGTAACATCAAAACCGTTAGACTCGAAATCGTTGCGATTTCTTCTTCGAAAAACTGCGTCATCGTTCGAAAAGTGATTTCGTAAGTAATTGTTTCATCGTATAACGGCGGTGGTAATCGTTGCGATTTATTCTTCGAAAAACTACGTCACCGTTCGAAAAGTGATTTCGTAATTGTTTCATCGTAACGGCGGTGGTAATTGACTGTGTCCACACCCCGGAAATTAGTATCCAAGAGGGACCGTCTCACCCCCGCGAATGGCGTGACCGTAGAAGGGCGACCGAGCGTCGTCGCCCGGCGCCAGTTTATTCCACGTCAAACGCGATATTAACAAGCCATTTGCGGCTCCCTCCGATCCCGTCGCCGCCGTCGCCGCCGGCCAATTTCTGCCGAACGTCTCTGCATCTCGCCGATACTGTTTCACGGAAATTGTTTTTGCAACGTCGCTCGCCACGGTCCAATTCGGCGGTTGTTTTTCTACCAGAAACATGTTTCCGCCGTTCCCCTAGCTATCGATTCCGAACAGTGGTAATGGACGTCTGTTAGAAGTTGGCTGTTTGTTTCCTGTATTTAACCGGTCTCCTTCCGGTTAGGAGAAAAAAATATTTTCCCGAGAATTTCATCGACGGTAAATCCCTCGATAATTAAACGTTTATCCGAGAAGTGATCCCGGCCGCAAACGCAGTGGTTCGATCTTCCCGGATTCGTAACGATCCACGCGATTCTCGTTCTCTTAGTCGTTCGCCGAAATTATCTCGCGATACGTTGTTACGCGGGCCGGGAGCAGACAGTTTCAATTACGTTAAGCTTTGAGGATCTCCCGAGTAGATTGCACAAGAAGCGTTCCGGGTTGCAGTGTTCCGGGCGCGTCCGCAGGTGAACGTGCGGGCCCGCGGATCTTCTTCGGAGGTGAATTTTTCGCGGCGAATTTATCGGTGCTAAACTCTAGCTAAAAGTCGGGCGTTCGTAAATAAGCAAATGGAAAACGTGAACTGCCGTCAGGCTTCCGCAAATCGGCTTGATGCGTGGGAGTCGGACTTCGGGCGGCCTTTGCGCGGGCCCTAGAACGGCGGCGCATGCCGAAAGAGCTTAATTGAATTTCTCTTAATTAACTGCCTTCGCGGCGGCACGATAATTGCAACGCACGAACTCTCCCATTACCGTAATTGTGGGTCTAATTAATGTAGTCCTGGCGTTCTACTTGGACCCTAGCAGCTCACCGGCCGAGCAGATTAAATTTTTGACGATATATCCCTTTCCCGCTGTTTTCAGCATAGGTTCCCGGGGCTCTCAAGTCGCGGCGAGTCGAAAAACGATTTTAATAACGAACTTCTTTCGCCGATTCTCCAAGATTAATGGCCCCGCGCTTTTCGCGCGAGTTCTTCGCTAACATTCGGACGGTAAACAAGCGGACTATTAATTAATGGCGGCGCGCAGGCTGAAGTATACTGCGACGTGTAAACAAGTTTATCACCGTCGGCGCGGAGGAGCCGGTTTTCTTGAAGTGAAAAAGTCGGTCGTACGTTTCGGGACTGAATGAAACGCGGGAAGAAAAGACGCGAGGCTCGATGCGTGTACGTTCGCGGGCGAACGGATACAGAGAGGAGCCGTCGCGTTAGACGAGGGACTAACGCGAAATGGACGATTACAGCTGAGCGTTGTATAGTCAACGCGGAAGCCGGGAGATTTATGGGACCGCAGGAATTGTGTGGCGCGTAACTGGAACGGAAAAAAAAGGGAGAAAAATGCGGAACTATTCTCGCTGCCGCGGCATTGCCTATTTCTGGAAACTTTGACAGAGTGGTCGGACACCCCTTCGCGCCCCCCACGGCCGGCTCGCTGTTAAATGTTGCTCCAAGTTCGGAGCGAGAAAGCCCCGCCGTCGCGTAACTGATTATGTAATAAAGAAAGCCATCGCGCGGTCAGGTATGCGCGGAACGCGAATGCCGTTCTACGCCGAGCGAACTGAATTTATGACCCGAACGTCGCTACAAAAAGGTTACCCGTTACTGAAACGTCGAATAAAAGGCTATGAAAAAAAGCGGGGATGTCGGAAATTTCCCATGAACCTGCCCGTTTTTTGGTCCCATCGAAATATGAGCATGATTCAGACGTTCGCCGTCGGGGATGGCTTACGACGGTCAAAAATCGGATCGGATCGGCATTAAAACGCGCGGCTAACGATTTTCCGAGGGAGCGCGCGGTCCGATTGCGAGAGCGCGCGCACTTTTATTGCCCCATTTATAATTGCGCGACAGCCGCAGCCGGCCGGGTTACATTTCCGCGGAAGAATTAGTGTCGTTAGACGATAAAATTGGCGGTGGCCAGTCGATAACGGGCGGAGGACGCCGACGAGGCCGACCAAGTGTGAGCGACATTGATATAAACCGGCGGGCAATCAACACGCTCCGCTAGTAAAAGCTGTTGTTCAACGGATTTCGCGTTATACCAAAGCTAAAAACTGTGTTCTCGCGCGTCCTTCCAGATCTGCCAATAGAAAGAACTTAGTAAAAAAGAATCTTATTTTATGAAACGTACGCTGATCGCAAAATAAATCAGGCGATTTCGCGTTATACCAAAGCTAAAAACTGTGTTCTCGCGCGTTCTTCCAGATCTGCCAATAGAAAGCACTTAGTAAAAAAGAATCTTATTTTATAAAACGTACGCTGATCGCGAAATAAATCAGGCAATCGTTTTAATTGGTCAGAGGCGGGATCAAACGATTAGTCGCATCTACGCCTTCCCCNCAATAGAAAGCACTTAGTAAAAAAGAATCTTATTTTATAAAACGTATATAATGATCGCGAAATAAATCAGGCAATCGTTTTAATTGGTCAGAGGCGGGATCAAACGATTAGTCGCATCCACGCCGTTCTCTTTTGTCCCCTCCCCCGGATTTGCCCTGATTGTCCGTTTCGAAACGTTCCGACCGAATCGATGAATAGAGACTTTATTTTTTCAGCAACACATCCACGTCATTGTTCAGAAAGATATAACGTGTTCCTGATACACGTCCCCCTTTTTCCCGCCCCGCGCAGTTTCCCGGGTTGATTGTAAAATAGTACGGCGGCACGTGATTTTTCTATATGGCCGGCCGTTTCGCGTTTCATGTTTCGTGACGTTTTCATTCGATCCGAACCTTTTGTAAGCCGTGATCAAGCTGCTTGTTCGGGAATAATGAAGTTAAAACGCGTTGTCGGCCGATCGGCGCGCGTTTGACCCATTGTAATCTGTTTAATGTTCGGTCGGGGAACGTCACGTACGTTTGACACCGGAAATTCCTTTGCCGCGTCCGCGGGTGGGCGGCCAGATTAAAAAGCGTCCGCGGACGGACGTCGAATTCGTAAGCAACCCATGAAGAGGATAAACGGCCGCCGCCTGCCCCGGGTTACCGCTCTTTTACCCGGCAATTTCAATTTGTCACTCACTGTCATCGACATCTTCCTGGCGCCGCCGTGCTCGTCGTCGCGGCGACTAAATTTTTCATAAGCTAATTCATCGAGTGCATTCCCCGCAGTTTCGTTATCATACTTCAGCCAACGGTGCGCCGTTTTCTTGCCAAATATTTGGTAGCCCGCGATCCATCAACGGTTTTAACAAAAAATGACAACCTCCCGCTCCCGTCGTGCCGTTTTCGTGACATACTTGCTAGCACAATGACATATTTTACGAATTTCCATTGTGATAACCGATATGTATTTAGGTCAAGTTATTTAGAATTAGTAAATACAAGGCANGTCCCCTCCCCCGGATTTGCCCTGATTGTCCGTTTCGAAACGTTCCGACCGAATCGATGAATAGAGACTTTATTTTTTCAGCAACACATCCACGTCATTGTTCAGAAAGATATAACGTGTTCCTGATACACGTCCCCCTTTTTCCCGCCCCGCGCAGTTTCCCGGGTTGATTGTAAAATAGTACGGCGGCACGTGATTTTTCTATATGGCCGGCCGTTTCGCGTTTCATGTTTCGTGACGTTTTCATTCGATCCGAACCTTTTGTAAGCCGTGATCAAGCTGCTTGTTCGGGAATAATGAAGTTAAAACGCGTTGTCGGCCGATCGGCGCGCGTTTGACCCATTGTAATCTGTTTAATGTTCGGTCGGGGAACGTCACGTACGTTTGACACCGGAAATTCCTTTGCCGCGTCCGCGGGTGGGCGGCCAGATTAAAAAGCGTCCGCGGACGGACGTCGAATTCGTAAGCAACCCATGAAGAGGATAAACGGCCGCCGCCTGCCCCGGGTTACCGCTCTTTTACCCGGCAATTTCAATTTGTCACTCACTGTCATCGACATCTTCCTGGCGCCGCCGTGCTCGTCGTCGCGGCGACTAAATTTTTCATAAGCTAATTCATCGAGTGCATTCCCCGCAGTTTCGTTATCATACTTCAGCCAACGGTGCGCCGTTTTCTTGCCAAATATTTGGTAGCCCGCGATCCATCAACGGTTTTAACAAAAAATGACAACCTCCCGCTCCCGTCGTGCCGTTTTCGTGACATACTTGCTAGCACAATGACATATTTTACGAATTTCCATTGTGATAACCGATATGTATTTAGGTCAAGTTATTTAGAATTAGTAAATACAAGGCATTTATTAATTACTATGCCAAATGGCTACTAATTATTAAGTCCTTGTCAAGCATAATTCGTGCGGCGAGTCGATGGCGGCTAATGGACTCGCCGTTGCCGAATAACCGGGCGATTATTGAAATTTGACGAAACCTTAATGTAGTATAGCAATAACGATCAGCAGTTTTGGTTACGCGGGATTTCAGCCATTTACTGCCGCTACTCTTTCGCCCATTACCCTCGACGATTATACCGGGATCCAACGATTTCTGGCGACCATTTGCGTTTCCGCGGAGAGGAAAGAAAAAGAAAAAACGTTTATCGCCGCTAAATGCACCTCCCCCCCGATCGATGTTATTGAAATAATCATAATAATCATTCGAGACCGACCGGTTTAATGAGATCGGATTTTATCGGCCTCCGTGTCGCGCAAACTTTTCGTTAACGTCGGCTCGTTTCAAATGATAATTTACAGTAACGTAAAAATGTTTACCCGATCCAGTAAAATACTGACCCCATTTTTTGCGATTCGCGTCGCGTCGTAATCATTATCGATGCTCTTCATTTATAAAACCCATTTACAGGTAATATTTCGTCGTTTTGCAGTTTCGCGTGGTCCTTAATGCAAAACCCCGTCGGCGGAACTCGTATTTGTGTGCATTTAAAATAAAATAACAGCAATTACCATATAAGAGAAGAGCATGGAAACGCTCGGCGATTGTTTGCAGTATCAAAGTAAATACGATACCCATTGACGTAGCTTTGTAATTTATATCTGCGAGTCTCACGCGTGTGTCTGCGGAATCAAAGCCGTCTTACACAAAGACACCGCTGTTATACGATAATTGCATTCGACAATAACTTTCCAATTTCGATACCAAATTAACGACGAACAAACGTCCAACGGTTGTATCAGAATTTACCGGGTCGAATAAAAAACGAATGTAGAATTTTCAATTACAGGTGATATGATTAAGATTTAATGCCGAAGTGGATTTCGTAATTAATAATAAACAACTTTCGAAAATAATTCAATTAATACTTCGTTATATTATTAATAAAATAAAATCGTATTTCTACGATGTTATTTATGAAGTTCACTTTCGTCGAGCTGTAATTAATAATCATGAACTTAATAGGAACGCCTCGGCGTTCTCTGATAAATTATTCCATTATGATCATAATTTTGGACAAAGGTTTGTCACGTTTCGATTTATAGAGACATTAATTAAAAACTGTCGAGCTTTCCTTTGCTACTGCATTTTTTAAATGTAATTGGAGTTTCATTTTTATTAGACGTTCTTAATAAAGCGCCCCCATGCGACCTCCAATCACTGATTAATTTCCATCGTTTTGCATGTAAAGTGCACTGGAATCACTTATTTAGCCAGACAAAAACAATGGCGTTCGTAAGAGAAAAACCGAGGCTTTCAATCAAACCATTTTTTACTCAGCTCACTTTAGTCACTATTCATTCCCGCCTTTTCTGTTAATTTAAATTCCACGACAATAATTATTTCTGTAACCCTGAATGAACTCGCATGTGTTTGATACACAGAGCCGGTTCTCAAGTACCCAGCGCGCAGTATTATCCTGTTCCGTAGCTTCCCTCTCAATATTCCCTCGTCCTCCTTTTTTTTTTCGAGCCCCGCTGCACGAAACGTTTCGCTACAGCGACGCACACCTGTTTCAATCAACGTGCACGCCTACCAAATCCATTCATTTATCCTTTCACGCGGCTCTCAAAAAAGTCTCGTCCAAAATACTGAGCCGGTGCGGTCTCGGTCGACTATTCACGAAGAATTCACCTGCAATTTCCGGCGGCCGTCACCCTCCGCCGCCGCCTCCTCTTCTCCCGGTCGAGAGGGACGGGCGGCTTTTCAATAAAGCGAAGCGTGACTTCTGCACAATACCGGTGCGTAGATACTGTACACAACGTAACGCGGGGCACTCATCCCGATAGGAGCGGACGGGGAAGAATGAAATGGCGCGGGAAGGAGGAGGCGAATCGAACGTGAGCGCCGCTCGATATATTGAATTTTCACTTGGACCGCGAGCATCACCGCCAGAGAGAGATCTCACCCCAGCGACGTCCGCCGCTTGTTTCGAAACGCGACGATGATTAGCGGAAAAAATGTGCGCGACTGTCACGGTTGTTATACCCAGCCACGGATTAATAAGCAATGCGCAGCCGGGCGTGTTTCGCAACGTTGGACGGTCCGGCAAACGAGTCGCCCCGGCCGAATTTATTCGATACAAATATCACGCTTTTCACGACTAAATAACCACGGAACGGAACGATCGGTCAATGATTCTGCTGGAATTCAGATGTAATAGCGGTAGGAAAGTTGATTAATTCCGAGTTTGTACGAGAGCGCGCGCGGCTACGCGATTTAAATGGAAATTGATCCGTTCAATTAATACTCGCGCGAGACGCGCGTTTAGTAACATTTCGAAAACTCGCGTGTAATTAAATGAGAAACAGCGAGAGTCTTAAAATTTGTTGGNGTCAATGATTCTGCTGGAATTCAGATGTAATAGCGGTAGGAAAGTTGATTAATTCCGAGTTTGTACGAGAGCGCGCGCGGCTACGCGATTTAAATGGAAATTAATCCGTTCAATTAATACTCGCGCGAGACGCGCGTTTAGTAACATTTCGGAAACTCGCGTGCAATTAAATGTGAAACAGCGAGAGTCTTAAAATTTGTTGACCGCGCGGGAATCGTCCCTCTCCGAAGTACCAATGTCTAGATTTGCTGCTCTTCGCTAATTCCGGGTATGTCGCATCGAATATTAATTGTCCGGGACTACTCAGCTGTGTAAATAATTACACCGAGGCTCGTCGTGCATATTGCATCGTTTGCCAGCTGCGCGTTTAACTAACCCCCGCGTCTTCGGGGAGATCTTCAAGTCTCTTTAGCGAGTATTTAGCCGTGACCCCGGCATTGACGCGGCCGGGACGTATAACAACGCCACTCGGGCAATAAGAATAAAACGCGAGTCCTAAGGTGTGCAGGCTCTACGGGAAGAACGGTATCATTCTCCTAAGGAGCTTTCATTTTCTTTTCATTTTTATTCTTCCAGCCTCTCATTATTTTATTTCACGTGACCGCGCCGAGTGAAAAAGTCGTCCATCCCCGCTCGTCCTTCGACTCTGCCATTTTCCTCCTTCAAGCCTCTTTCTTCTTTATTAGGTTTTCGGCCATAATGAATGCCCGTATTAATTCCGTTTCCTCGATTTCAATCCTCGAAGAAGGTCGAACTAGCCGGTCGATCCCAGATTTCCAGTTCCAGACAATTATTGGATCAATCTAATGGCGTTCAGACCGAAATAGACTGCAAATCTTTTTCGCCGTCGAGGTATCACAGTTGTTCGTTGGCATAAAACGCGTTACGTTCCGCGGCGCGTTCCAAGGCGGCCGATCGTGGAAAGGGAGCCCGCGAAACGAGTGGAAGCAGGAAATTCAATTTGTATATTCATGGCCAGCCGCGTAATTTTCGCTTCGTTCCGCCCTTCCACCGCCCGGCTTCTGCACTGACGCAACTTTTTCATCCGACGAGGCCTGATTGTCCTCATCTACTTGCGGCCGCAACCGCAGTCCCCTCGTGTCCCGGTTCCGTCAAATAAAAGAATAATAAGCGTCGCATCGGCGCGGATTACCGGCCGCGACGAAAGTTCCCCGACCCGACCACCTCTCCCTTCTTCTCCCGTTCCTGTTTCAATCGGAAATAAAAAGCAAAACCAGCTGGACGACGGGTGGCGAGGGTCAGGGGGAAAATTGCATTTTAAGTTAATCGCGGACCGGAACTTGAAACTTCGACGCGGTGAAAACGGCGGAAAAGTTTCGACGCCTTGTAATCGAATGATCGGGCATTAAGTCAACTATTGGCTAATGGACCGGGAGTGGCTGAGAAAAGGGCGCGCGATTTCCCGATGACGACCGGCTCGCCGAGAATTCCCCCGATTCGGTAACGATCGGACGATAACACGCTCATTATGTTCTGTGCTTTGCGCGCGAAATTGCTCACCTTCGCGATGACTTGTACGTTTTTGGACGACAATGGACGGCCGTCTTTTAGTCAAAGGACGCGGGACGTCGAGGGAAATTTGAATCGAGGCGTGGGAGTGGAACGGCGGCACGGCCTATTTCTTGATCAGACCAAGGACGATTCTTATTGTTAAGACGGATCGGTTTTTCTGCCCGAGTCTGCAGACTTTTCCCGATATCAACTACAATACTATATTAGAAACGAGAGGGACTCGATAATAACGCGTCGTATTTTAAACGTCCTTCGTAGAGGATTCGTCCTATCTGAGGGATTTTCCTGCTGGCGGAGTGAATAAATATTTGTTGGCAAGATCCAGTTGGAACGACTGTCGGCCAGCGTGACGTTTTGATTCGATTTAGGGGTTCAAGCTGACATTATACGGCTGGTATAATTTACAGCACGGACGCGGCGTGCGCGCGTGACGAATAATGGGTACAGATAGGAACGTGTCCAATAACACGGTACGCTGTACCTGTTTGTAAATCGAATGCATTGATTGTTAGCCGTAACCACCGTAAGCGATGTCCCTCCGAAACGTCAAGCGTCGCGCCGTGCGCCGCCCGTGTGCTAAGTTAACTGAACACGACCGTAAAACCGAAACTCGTTACTTCCGCCTCGGGAACTTCAGTAATTCGAATCATGCTAGAAATACATACGCCGTTCTCTTGCGGCAGTGCCATTTTCGCCACTCTATTGACTACTTATTGCTTTAAAAAAATAATATATAGCATAAATAATAAAGACAATAGGGTAAGCGTGCCAATTACTGCATTCTTTGCAGTAAACTGTTGAATATAACGAGTTATCCAAAAACTGTCAAATCCGTTTGAGTAGTCAAAGCGAGAACACGCAGTCGAGAGTAAATTGTTATAATAATGAACAGTCGATCAAGCAGTTAAACTCGGTATTCAGCATAAATCCATCCTTTCTTTATCAATCTAATATTTCTGTTGTTTTATCAAATATTTTCTGTTTAATTTCTATTTTTGATGAATTTTGTTTGGTGTTTATTTAACCTTTCACTTAGGGTAAGTGTGCCAATTAGTGCAGATGCCCCAAATACTGCGGAATTTTATTAAAATCATTATGAATCAATTAATTATGAATTTCTTAAACGTATTAGACGAAATAAAAGAAATTTTTTAATTATTTTGTTATTTGATAATAATAATTTAAACAAAATAAATAGCAATAATGAAATTTATAATTGCTTACTACTTACTTTAAAACACTTCAGAGTCGAGTAGTTCACGAGAATATGAATTTTGCAATAATTTTGGTTGCCACAAGGTTACTATAACGTTTTTCAATAACATGATAATATTCTAAAATATGTAGTTTTTAATGTTGCGTGCAACTTCATTATGAAGTAATATTATTAAGTAATATTTTAAAAATATTTATAAAACATTATGTCGTGACGTTTATATAATTTACATAAAATCAATATTTCAAGAGGTTGATCTAACGTTTCTTGTTTACTGGGTGCATAAAAATTCGCAGTAATTAGGACATTTACCGTATGGCTGTTACAAGGAACTGTTCTGATCAGCCGTTTCCTAGCATTCCGCCACGATTCTAATTCCCATAAGAAGCGATACCTTAGTTAATGCTCATTTTTGGATGTCAGATAGCGACGTCTGCGAGGTAAAAAGTGCTAATCAGTCAGCGAGGGAACGCGTTGTATTCGAGGGGAAAGTTTTTGCTGGAGCAGATGCCGCGAAATGTCCTGGTAATCGAATTTGCAGCCGACCCAAGCTAGTTTGTGCTTAGTTGTTCTCCGTATTTGCATGTCTCCGAGCCCCCGGGCGCTATTATCGATTCGCACGACAGATGTGACTCGAAAGCGCAGATCTGTTTGAATTTTCATCGGCAGACCGTTTAATTAATTCGCCCGGACAGCTCGTTGTCAGATCGGCAAGCATTTCGTATCGAATCACGATTTCATATTCCGAAGGATATAAAATTCAAGAGTCAATGTCAATGTCTCTCTGCCGTCGTGCCGCCGTCGCCGGTATAATTCGATTCGGTGACGGCAAAAAGACAACGAGACGGGGGATTCGATTTGTCGTTGACGCCACTTATTTAAACAGCTGACGAGACGGTAGTAAAATCCCTCGGGCGGGACGCCTCGTGTCACCGTTAACATGCTCAAGCGTTCGTATTAATTCGTCACACGCGAAAGTGATGGAAAAGCGATCGATAATTAAAGGGATGCGCGAGCCACCCTGTACAATAGCTACCTTTGATCGAGCAGCCGTGCCCCGATACGTATCACCGCGCCTTATCACGACCTAACCGAAGTAATTAATGACAAATCACTCCGTTCGATTCACTATCAAGTGACAAGAATTTCAATTACATTTGTACACACGATAACTAGTTTTTAGAAAAATGCGTCTAAATGTGATAGAGTAACATTTTCAAGGTTGAAGATTAATTTATGGGCGTTCCGATATCAGGAAGCTTGATTAATGAAACGGTGGTGTTAGTCAGAGATTCCGGAAGACGTTCCCGACGTGGGAGGGTCCCGCGAAGGTGCACCGGCTTCGTGAGCATAATGCACTCGAGCCGGTACTAGAATATGCTTATAACTGGCTTAAACGAGATTACGGCCCTATTGGAAAGCTGGCAACTGGTCCTGGAGGGCGGACGCTGTGAACGGGGGTCCTTTAGGAAGTAGCATGATTTCGTATTGAATCAGGTAATTATTCAGCGGATTGCCAGCTTTACCAGCGTGTACACACACGGCCGTCTGTCTAGCCGGTCGGGACGCGGTGTCCATACCTGTACGTGGTCTGCACACTTATCTCTGCACCACGATATGCCTGTTTAACCGTCCCGGATGGTCACTGATACATAACTGATGTCCCCGTGAAATTGGTTCGTCAACATTCCCCCGTTTATCGCAGTCGTCATCGACGCGGCCGGAATCACGCTTTCAATTGGCTTGATATCATTAANATGCTTATAACTGGCTTAAACGAGATTACGGCCCTATTGGAAAGCTGGCAGCTGGTGGTCCTGGAGGGCGGACGCTGTGAACGGGGGTCCTTTAGGAAGTAGCATGATTTCGTATTGAATCAGGTAATTATTCAGCGGATTGCCAGCTTTACCAGCGTGTACACACACGGCCGTCTGTCTAGCCGGTCGGGACGCGGTGTCCATACCTGTACGTGGTCTGCACACTTATCTCTGCACCACGATATGCCTGTTTAACCGTCCCGGATGGTCACTGATACATAACTGATGTCCCCGTGAAATTGGTTCGTCAACATTCCCCCGTTTATCGCAGTCGTCATCGACGCGGCCGGAATCACGCTTTCAATTGGCTTGATATCATTAATTCGGTATAATTCCACGTCTTCTCTTAACACAGTGTTTGTAAAAAAAAATACTGCGATATCTCTGAAATAATATTCCTCAGAAATCTGATAAATAATAATATTTGGAGCAAACAAGCTCAATGCCCCATTGCGTTGTCTTAGGCCTACCACTACTTTCTACCAAGAAAGATTTAAATTCAGATTTGGCCACGCAAATGTAATGGCAAGGATAATAGCCCTCTTTGTTATCTTCTCATGGAGCTCTCATATCTTATTTATGTCATCCATACTGCTCAAACTATTATCTTTTAAAGGGTTTCTTAATCCGTTTAATAAATAAATAAATAAATAAATATTGTTTTACTCGTTTCTTTATGAATTCCGATGGAGAGATTCATCGGATTTCATAGCTGCCGCAAGGGTGTATCGGCGAGCGATTAATTGTGGAATGCTGCGGAGCTTCGGGCCGTTGTAAGGGTCAGAGGTTGCCTTGTTTATAGCTATGGAAGTGGTCGGAAGCGATTGGGGCAGGTTAAGAGCGGAAGGATTCGAGGAAGGAACTAGGTTCCACCTGATCTTCATGTTCTAAGTTTTCCTTTATGGCAAAGCCCGAGGAAGCTTTGCCATCGCTATCGGACGAGCCAGAAATCGATGAATCGGATAGCCAACCCAGCGCCACACACACGTGCACGCGTGTGTCTACATGCGACTGCACCAGTCGACTTTGACTCCAGCTGCTACGATTTATTTAACGTTTGTCGAACAATTTCGAAAGTTCAGTTATTTATTTAATAACGCGTGTTCATCAATATTTTATCAGAACTCAACTCTGAGCCTTGCTGTGGCTTGATTTCCATAAATTATACATGTGTCGCAGGGAACGCACGTGCCTCTCGCGGAAGTGCTGATGAAAATCGTCGAATGATTTTGGCCAGCGGCGGAGTATGCCAATGGTTCAAGCATGACAGCGGAGAATGGGAGGAAAAGTAGGTCGCAGAGGGCTTAGATTTACGTCGACAAATAATTTATTCAAATCCTTTCTCCATCCGGTTCCGACCTGCCGAGTTCCCTCGGCTCCGAGTCCTCAAACTGAAAGTCACGGGGAGAAAGAGAGGAGAGAGAGAGATCGAGAGAGAGAGAACTGGGAATCGTATCGCGTCGCCTCGTCGTCGGCTCCTCGTTCCGAAAGAGCGGTAAAGCTGCAAACAAGTGGACGGACGTGCTAGGCATACGAAAAAGATTTTCGCGGAAGATGTTCATCGTCCCGCCACGCCCATCCGCAGCCGAGCTTCCGTTCGGCCTCGTCGACGATGCAATCGCTCAGTTTAACCGCCGATGCTTTAAATATTCATCGATACTCGCGCTTTGACGGACGCCGTTCAACCTTTACTGCTGAACAAGCGCTTTCGCCCATCGTTGCACCCGTTCGCGCCGGTCTCTATCGATTTCCTACGACTTAATCTCCATGTTGCTACTTCAAAACCGGCATAGTCCGCGATTTCATAGCATAAACATTTTTACATTCCTTCGTTCTCCCCTTTTTGACCATCAGACAAATTAAAAGTCTAATTTCTGTAACGTGACCTAAACATTATAGTCTCTCATATGAAACTATAGCCTAATTTATCTTTCTAGGTGTTTTATTATATTATAATTCTGAACTATAATAGATTCTGAAACTTCGTTCCCTCCTCCTTGACCTCCAAACAAATTGAAAATCTAATTTCTGTAACATGACCTAAACATCATGGTCTCATATGAAACTATAGCCTAATTCATCCCTCTGGATGTCTTAATATTATAATTCTAGACTATAATAGATTCCGAAAGCTTAGAAGAATCTTTTAGAAGCTCGCAACTCGCGGCCGACTAATAGAAACCATAAAAAGTCATGTAGGAAAGCCGGGAAATCCCCCATTCTTCAGTTCCTCTATTACAGCGGACTNGACCTAAACATCATGGTCTCATATGAAACTATAGCCTAATTCATCCCTCTGGATGTCTTAATATTATAATTCTAGACTATAATAGATTCCGAAAGCTTAGAAGAATCTTTTAGAAGCTCGCAACTCGCGGCCGACTAATAGAAACCATAAAAAGTCATGTAGGAAAGCCGGGAAATCCCCCATTCTTCAGTTCCTCTATTACAGCGGACTAGGGCGATAATTGCCGAGGATCCGCGCACGTTCCTCTAGAGTTTACGCTTTCCGAACGAATGTTATTTACGTAACTCATAACGGGGCTGTTCGCGGGATTGACAATGGTCACCGGGACCTCCGGCGATCTCGGGAGTAGCCACTCAAAGGGGAGTCGCGTAATCGTTAAGCGCGTTTAAGCGTTCCCACGAGGATTCCGTCGTTCGCACAGTGTACAGTACTACCAAGCGGATGTTCCGTGTACGCGAGCGGAGCAGATCGGTAGATCGAGGTTTCGTGTTTATAGGTATTCAGCGTAGCGTGCGTACTTATTGTCGGCCACCCATGCCGCAGTCCGTCGCTCGATTTACCACCGGCCCATACGTATCCGCGCCGAGCGTGTCCTTGTGTACGTTCCGTCGAGTACCAGCAAGTAGCTCTATAGACGGTAGCTAGTAGCTAGTAGCCAGCTAGCCAGCGAGGCACTAGCTATCGTCGAGGTTGTCGATCAACCTGGCGGAACTTGACACACGGCAACCCTCTCTACACCCGGTACATCTGGGTCGGCCCGGTGTATCGTCTGGCATCAAGAGCTGTTTCAATGGCTTAAGGATCATATAAACGAAGGGGTCGAGCGCGGAGGCCGATCTTCGATTTTCGTTCCGGATAGCTTTTTAACAGGTAGAACACCAAATTGGTTTCGTTGCCGCGATCCAAAGGGGCTCTCTTTGTGCCCGCCGGCTTCTACATTTCTTAAAATCGTTCCTCCTTTGTATGTATTTCTCTTCATTTCGCCGCTCCGTTTGAATCAAACGCCCCAAATACTCCACGTGAATATACATATTAAGCACAAAGGGCCCTTTGAGGCTCCTCTTGTTTCGCGCGGCATTGTCGGAAAATACCGATTAGTTATCTAATAATAATGTCCCTTTTTTAAGGAGAGAAGGAAATTGTGTGTGCTCCTGTAGCTTTAATAACGCAGTTTGTACGGAAGGAAACTGTTCACGTTTTCGTGTTCGTTGGCGGAGTTGAACAAAAAAATATGGACAAAGCCCTACTAGAGAACAATACGGAAATCTTTTTCATATTTCATACGAACTGCTAGTTACTTCCTGTATTTTTATTAACAATGGAAGAGAACAATCGGCGGCTATAGTAAGCAAGATTTTTAGCTAGGCTCCAAAATTTTTTTCTACGGAATTACAGTGAAATATTCCGGATTTCAGGGAGCAGTAGCGAAATGCATAATTCCTTTCCAATAATTCTCTATTAAAAATTGACCGAACGTCCTTTTTGCACTGCGATTTTCAATAATCTGCTGCATATCTTCTTAACAAATCCCCCAAATACAGATGAAATTGAATAAATCCGGTTTTAAACTGTTATTAATTAGGGTATTGACGTGATCATATGTCGAGGTATCCACTTGTGTGCGCATTACCTTCGATATGTGTCCACAAATCGGTTGTATACACCTGTCAGTCGACGTGTATTCGTCAGGCAGGGAGGATGGAGACGTCGATTCCTCGGGAGACCATCCTCGCGATATTGCCATTCCTCGAACGTATCAGGCGATAACGATCGATGGATTGATTACAGGGTAAACGAGGAAAGATTCTACGTACGCACACGCGCGCGCGCGCGCACGATAACTTCGTATCTTGTTTCTCTCGGTTTCGCTATCGTAATTCCGACGATTGTACAAAGTACTATAATCAACATTGCCGCGAATAAGCTATGCAAATGGTTTACATCGCATGAGCGTATCTATCCACGGTTATGCATACTCCTATCGGTATACCTAAGAGAGTACACAGAGTCACAATCAGGTAGACTCGAATGTATACGTATCCATATTTATGTGATTACGCTGCAGGATTTCGTATTTATTTATTACACATATTCTCAATTATTTATTATATTTGTGGCACAACTTTGGCGACAACGAATTGCATACTAATCGCGCAGCAATAAAACGATTTTTTAAACACACCCCTTGAATAACCTATAGTCCGTTCCTTTATTTTATGCATAGCAAATTTCGACGTGCAGAAAATATAATATAAATAATGCATGTAACGTGGAAAAATGCGCGGAATATAAAAAATAGATGCATACTCCATTTTCCATTTATCAATCTGCGCATCGTTTTTTAAATTGACACAACAAATATTTTACTCGGTATAAATATTCGCAGTCTATTTATAAGATCAACATTTTTTATACGAGAGAACGATAAATCGACTGCGTGGGGAGTAGAGAGCGGAATTTATTTTCCATTGCGACCAGTGACCGCCGTCGGTCGTTGTCGATATTTGATTCCGCTGGTCACTAAGATCGGCTGTATCGTATTAACTGCGGGGTTTACTACGTCCATGTTCTATACGCGTGTATCGCGTTGCAAGGGTTTAAGACGGTCGGTATTGGGTCTGCTGAACTGTGGGATCGCCAATATTCATTACTGGGTACCGTGTAACCGTGTCCGTTGATACAGACTCCCTCGAGCTCTCTCTACTGCGGCCCGTTAGTTTTTGGCAAACGAGACCGGATTAGAACGTTCCGAAGAGAATTAAGAATACTATTCGCGTGGAAATCTCGGGATATTTATCATACTGATTAATGGCACCGAGGAGGTATTAAAGGGCGGCGAACGGGGTCAATGGGGCTCAAAACACAGTCAGTAATTTGTAGCCGACAGCTAGAGATACAACTTTTGTCCGCACTTACATGTGTAAAAGTATTCGTTTGGAATAAATTCGACCAAGAACGAAAGACAGAAATCGAACATAAAAATGAAGATATGCTTACATTGATTCCCACTGAAGAATGCTTCCTCTTCCTCTTCGCCTTCTTTCTTGAAGTGATTTTAATATCGAAAACAAATAAATCGAAATAAAGGGAAATTAATTAGAAAGATACTGTAATTGTAGCTCTCCACTTGGTGCCACTTAAACAGAAAATGTTAGTTAGTATTTGGCAAAGATTTCATGTGACAGACGCTCGATGGCAGAACAGCTGAAACAGATTATTAGAGGGACCAGACAATAAATAACAAAATAAATATAATAACACAATAACAAAATAATGTCAATATCAGTATTTCATAAATGTATATAATATATATTAAAATATATTTGCCACCATTGATGGCAAAAATAATAATCTCACCATGTCAATGAGATTCTTGGGCTTTTGATTTTCCGCAACTCTAACGCGATCATTATTTTCGCAACACTAATTGAAAATTAATAAAAAAAAGCTACTCGAGTGAAAAATTTAAAACTAGTACTCTAATATCAAAACTTGAAATTATTTGTCATATTCGTAACTCGCTAAATTAATAAGCAAATTCCAAAAGCAGAAATGCAAAAAACTCTGATTGATTACAAAAAAACTTCCATTCTAATACAATGCAAAGGCAAGTATAAAAATGCAAAAAAAACGCGTGATTTAGATTCGCAACGCTACTATCAAAACGCGACCAGGTTTATCGCATCTCTAATTGAAAAACCGGTATTTCAATTCGCAACACTAATAAAGAAACGCGACTTGTGATAACCGCAACTCTAATACAAACCGTGATCTCGATTCGCCACTCTAATGCAACTCGTCTGAATAAATCGCAACGCTAAATGGAACCGCGATTGCCCAAGACGTTGGGGCGGCAGTGACGGCCAGCCCGATGACTTACAGACTAAAAAACTACAACAAGTATAGCGACAAAGTAGTAACTAATGATTCTGCATTTAAGAAATTATATGAACATAATTTCTGAATGCAGAATCATTGATAGTTGCCCTCTTGAGGGTGCAAAGCACCGGGCCTCTTCGGCACATGGCCTCTTCTCTCTTCGGGCGGCTTTGCCCCACCTGAAACTTAAATCTAAGCTCGAGATCCCGAAGACCGCAAATCATAAATAATTTAGAAAAATCAAATAAAAAATGCCGAATTTTAGAAGCACGTAAACCTGACCCGAAGGTCGTAGGTCAAACGTGCCGATCTCGAGCGTGACTCTATATGTTTCGTTTCGCGCGGCGCGATCCTACCCGTCCGCGACCGCGAGCAAAAGGGTGCATTCGAAAAATCGAC
>SMSR01009354.1:46259-57122 GCA_019453355.1 Ceratina japonica | reverse complement strand
AGAGATTTTAAATATATTATATTATATTAAATATACTACTGTGAAGAACCGACGCAATTCCGTAGCCTAACCACACACACACGCACACAATACGGAGATTACGTCGTGCTCGATAGACTAATTCACCAGCCGCCGACATACAATTAATAAATTAATAACATTTATAAACTAGGTTCATCGTGCCTATCGCCTATCACCCGACTCATGTAGCACCTGGGCACGTGAGTGGGATCCTGGCGAGTAAACACGGAAGGGGTTAAACCTGAAAATCCTGATCTAAAACATACTTGATTAGGATTAATGTATGCTACTATCAATCAAAATGACTCTAGTTTAATTTCATTTGACTTCAACAGACTCTACATGAAACAGTAATACTTTAAAAAATTGTATTTTATAAAAAGAGAGATAATAAGCAAACTTTAATTTATGTAATGAAACAAGCAAAGACTCGAATGTAATTAGAACTGAATTTAAATCTCTAAAAAATATGCAAAATAGTATAAAATGTTCTCAGGAGATTCCATCGTCAAAGCAGATTTTCTATATAAAACTAGAAAGTAGTTTTCATATTGGAAGCTTTGACTTCGAAATCTACCCCTATCACCTTCTTGTACATGAAATATAATACGTCTCTTTATGCAAACGACTAGCAATATATTGTAATAATATTGCAACTTTAATTACCGAAATGTTACAATGGATACATCATTCATTATCATTGTTAGATATCCGCGAGGTATTACGATGGATACATCATTTCGTATCATTGTTAGATATCGCGAGGTATTACGATGGATACATCACTTCGTATCATTATTACGTATCACGAAATCGGAGAAATACAATCTAATTAATAACACATCGTTTTTTTACTTTTATTAAAGGCTGAGAACACATTCCCTAGANATAACATTTATAAACTAGGTTCATCGTGCCTATCGCCTATCACCCGACTCATGTAGCACCTGGGCACGTGAGTGGGATCCTGGCGAGTAAACACGGAAGGGGTTAAACCTGGAAATCCTGATCTAAAACATACTTGATTAGGATTAATGTATGCTACTTTCAATCAAAATGACTCTAGTTTAATTTCATTTGACTTCAAAAGACTCTACATGAAACAGTAATACTTTAAAAAATTGTATTTTATAAAAAGAGAGATAATAAGCAAACTTTAATTTATGCAATGAAACAAGCAGACTCGAATGTAATTAGAACTGAATTTAAATCTCTAAAAAATATGCAAAATAGTATAAAATGTTCTCAGGAGATTCCATCGTCAAAGCAGATTTTCTATATAAAACTAGAAAGCAGTTTTCATATTGGAAGCTTTGACTTCGAAATCTACCCCTATCACCTTCTTGTACATGAAATATAATACGTCTCTTTATGCAAACGACTAGCAATATATTGTAATAATATTGCACCTTTAATTACCGAAATGTTACAATGGATACATAATTTCGTATCATTGTTAGATATCCGCGAGGTATTACGATGGATACATCATTTCGTATCATTGTTAGATATCGCGAGGTATTACGATGGATACATCATTTCGTACCACTATTACGTATCACGAAATCAGAGAAATACAGTCTAATTAATAACAAATCGTTTTTTTTTTAATTTTATTAAAGGCTGAGAACGCATACCCTATCATTTAATAATCATAAAAATGTCAAAGTCTGAGAATTTCTCAGACACGAAGTCGGAGAACATCCGACTTCACATCTATACTCTACGGAATCATACTGACCATGTAATTACTAAGTACTTATTAATTAATCATTGAAAAATATCAATATTTTTCAACAAAACGTTTGTTCTCAGGTTCTTATTAATATGAAATAAATCGCGAGTACAAGAAGCCCTGACCTGAACTGACACATAAATGAAACATCAAACAATATAAAATTGTTACTACTCCCGAGGATTTATAATAATATTACAAACGCTCAGGGTCGCTATGCTCGTCCAACAAATGTAAAATACAACCAGTCACCCGTGCCGTTTCGGACCTTTCGTCCTGCGGCATGATTGAGTGACCGGAGGAACTTAAACGCATGCGACTCACCGAGAATTGCTTCATCGATGATACTTTCACCAAGAGAATCAAGGGACGTCAATCAAGATCCAACAGACAAAAATCGAGGGATGCCAGAAGTTACCAGTCGTCGACCACCAGGAGACGAATAAGAAAAATGAAAACTGTAACAAAGAAAAACATTATGACTTATTCTTACATGATTCTTGAATAATTTTTCAATATAAAACTGATCAAGTCAGAAATGCAAAGATACTTACTGGTACTCTCGAGGAATACCATTGTTCTATTTCATTCTACGTTCTTGATGTGACTCTAAACGCGAGATTCTAATCAAATTAAAACTCTAATTTTATAATGAATGAAGTGAATAATGAAAGACATGAAAGATTAAGTATTTAATCAACGAACAACACTGACTCTAATTTCGCGATTAAGTATATTAAGGATAAAAGAAATGTATATGATGAATTGATTACAAATTGATTGAAAGAAATTTTAAATAGAAACTCAAATACATTAAATTATTAGAAGCTAATACGAGGCAAGCACTGATTGTACCGGCCGCATTGCGCGCGGCCACAAACATTCTTGGAGCAGCCAGGATAAAATCCCTGTAACAAAGTAATAAAACAAAACATTACACTTCGTTCTTTGAATCTTCTCATTATTTTACAATGCACACTCAATTGAAAATATGCTTACATTGCTGCCCACCGAAGAATGCTTTCTCTTCGCGCTACCTTCTTTCTTGAGGTGATTTTAATACCGAAAACGAGCAAATACAAAAGAAAAGAAATTAATTAGAAAACTACTGATGCGTCCGTGATAATTTTCATCGACGAACAAGCACTGACTCAAATTTCGCGATGGAATTTATGAAAAATCTGAATGAAATAGGAAAAGATATCTGAAGCTAATTAATTCGAAAAGTTGAAGCAAAGTAATTCTACGGCCGCATTGCACGCGGTCAGAAAATTAAGAAGTATAAATTACGAAACAAGCACTGACTCTAAGATCGCATTGCACGCGATCACAAGAATCTGAAAAAAACCTGGAAAAGAGCAGAATTAATACACAAGAGGGTGGGTAGGGAGGAAAATGAAACGGAAAACATCGTTTCTTCTTTATTTTATTATTTCTTGCTGTCCACCATCGAGCGTTTGTCACAGAAAGTACTGCTAACCTAAATATCAAGATATCAATTAAATCGTATAGAATTGTATCAGAACAAGTATTAAATCAAGCTTGGCATCGTCAATGAATGCCAAAAATATAATTTAATGAGTTTTCAGGTTCGAACATTCCAAATTTTGAATATTATATCAAATTTATTGCAACGAATTCAAGAAGTATCGCGAGAAACCGTGTACTTATTTGAAGTCGCGAGAGTATCGAAATCGATTGTTGCATCGAACGTTCGATATAAGCATGCAAGATGGCCGAAACTCTTTCGGAAAAATTAAACGAAAGATTATATGATTTTTATGATTAATATCGCGTTTCGCGTCGAATAGAATTGAAAATTGAACGTATCGCTAATTGATATTAGTTAACTTATAGAAAGAACCGTAGAAAGACCAAAATGTTTGTCTCGAATGTTCTGATTCTACTAGAACGAAAACCACTTAGCAACGTTTAGAAGCGTTTAGTTACATACGTTAGAATTTTCCGGAAAATGTATGAACAAACAAACAGAATATGACCTTTTATCCTTAACGAACACCTTGTGCCCCAGCTGACATCCATCAACTCGTGCGCATCATCATAAGCCTCGTTTCGAATCTGTAACAAAATCGAAACGAACGACTGTACGACAATGAAACCTATTAACGAAAAGAATGCTTCCGAACAATCTGGAAGGAATGTACAGAAAACGCGAGAAAGTACCACAAATGTACCCCTTCATTAATCAAAATCATCAAATCGATCAAAATCTCAAAATAATGATGGAAGAACAGTAGTAATAAAACTTACGTAAAGTAATAAATGCATAGTAATTGACAAAGTCGATGATAGTTGTAACAGCAGAAGGGATGTTGGAGTCCGGCACGTAATTGACACAGAACACAGGAGCTGCTTATGACCGCCACGCTGCAACGCGCCAAGCCGAATGGCTGGATTTTGTCGCAATGCGCAACTCTCCTTGTCGACAGAGTGGGGGTATCACGTGATCCAGGCAGAGTAGGGATGACGCGGCACTTTGGGCCGCACGGAGTGGGGAACAGCCGGGCTAGCAGACCGCGGGATTTAAGCGCTCCCTCGCCAATATTTTAAATATTTTGCAACTACTGTTTGAGTAAACTATAACAATTTACATTTTGAGCCACTAATTCGGTTTCTACACCCTCGAATGACAGCGTCTTTCAAACCACCCCGCCTAAGTTTGAAATGAAACAGGTGTCGCTACAATGCGCGTCTAGCTTCACGTTAGTGATATACGCGGGCTGTCAATCAATTCAATCAGCGGGTGGATTCCGTATGCCACAGTCATCGTGCCTTTTACGGCGCGTAAATAACCTACTTTACGTACCTTGAGTGTTTACAGTCGACCGAGTTACGTCACGTTCGTCCCGCAGAAGGTCAGCTCGCACGAAGGTCGTCTCACGTCGCCCTTATTGTTAATCTGTCACTCGTTATCTCGACGACGCGGCGAACATGTCTCGCGTCCGTCTGCTCGTCGCAATTCGATTAAGTGAATCACAGTACGCGATGCGTTATAACTTTTGGCCGTGGCGTGTCCCAAACGTCGTTACCACCTCGTGGAGTGTCATAATGTTCAACAAGGGTCGTCTACTAGCATTATTAGTGCCAGTCGCGACAACGTAGGGTCTACATAGCTATCCTGACAGCGTTTCGGTATTATTTTACAACTCCCGCTTCCCTACCATTAGTAAAACACAAGTAAGTGTCATTCTGTTTAATTCCGTTTACCGCGATGATCATCTGAGTTAATTTTACGATCTAACCCTTCCGCCAGTCGCAGTGTTAATCAGTCGCACGTGACCAATCGTTTCGTAACTGTGAACGGAGCTACCCGGACGGAGTGAGACGAGAAATGGCGCGTCACCCTTGCGTTCGTGATAGAAACGCAAGTTTTTTGGCTTCCCCTCGGTCGTAGCGTTACAGTTTACATCGTGAAAGCATGCCCCAGTAACCCGGACTCGTAAGTACGGTTGCCGATTGCCGAGGCGACGGCTACCAGCATCGATTGCCTCTCCTTCGTGCTCTAATGGTGAACCGGCTAGTCCCCGACGCAGGTGAGCCCCGAATTACATTCTATTTCGTCCAACGTTAATTTTCGATCCGTTGGAACCGCCAAAGGGTTAAGCCACTTCAGAGAACACGAAAATAAGGCTTATTTTGTGATCGTGGGTTTTTATTCTACACGTAGTTTACTATATAAAATGATTTTTTCAAACGTCGAAATTGCGGGTATTTGAATGAGGAATTTCGTAGTAAAAGCTCGGAAGATATTTATTCCTTATTATAGCGAAGGAATGATTTATAATCTAAATTTCTGTGACTTTCAGTATGGAAGAAAAATTGCATAAATGCGAATTCATTTAAAGAACTCCGGCACGTGGTTCGACGGCTGTGACAATAGTTCGAAAGAGAAAGATACACGCAATAACACGCCGGTTTGCGTTTCCCGGAATTGAACCGAGGTAAGAGCTGTTTTCTTATGTCCCGAAAGCTATTTCAGAGTCACTTTATGCGTCTTAAATGGAATGTCGAGTCGAGAGAGGAAGTGGAAAAAAAAATACGCGAACAGGCCGTGATTTTCAGGCGGCTGAAGTTCCGTATAAGAGTACAGAAGCGATAGACGGGGGAGCGGGGAGAGTCGAGTGCTTTGTTTACTTACAAAACACCGCCAGTGTTTACGTACGCCGGTAGTAAAACATACTCGTAGTCCATTAAGTCTTGTTAAATTTATTTTCTTACGTGCCAGTAGCTGATCTACGGAGTCTCGTTCGCTTTATTCGCTTGGAAATACACACAGCCCTCCGACTATGATGTTCATAGGCGGAAAAAATAATCGTTTAATCAGATTGTCGGGCCAGAGCCACTTTACTCGATTGTATCCATCTTAACGATTTAAACCCTCTCGTCTATGGCATTACACTTCCCCGCTTATCGTCTCCGCCTAATTCCTCTACGTATACATATATATAGATTTCTAGGATGTACAAAAAATGTTACGTAATTTTATTNCAATCGTTTCGTAACTGTGAACGGAGCTACCCGGACGGAGTGAGACGAGAAATGGCGCGTCACCCTTGCGTTCGTGATAGAAACGCAAGTTTTTTGGCTTCCCCTCGGTCGTAGCGTTACAGTTTACATCGTGAAAGCATGCCCCAGTAACCCGGACTCGTAAGTACGGTTGCCGATTGCCGAGGCGACGGCTACCAGCATCGATTGCCTCTCCTTCGTGCTCTAATGGTGAACCGGCTAGTCCCCGACGCAGGTGAGCCCCGAATTACATTCTATTTCGTCCAACGTTAATTTTCGATCCGTTGGAACCGCCAAAGGGTTAAGCCACTTCAGAGAACACGAAAATAAGGCTTATTTTGTGATCGTGGGTTTTTATTCTACACGTAGTTTACTATATAAAATGATTTTTTCAAACGTCGAAATTGCGGGTATTTGAATGAGGAATTTCGTAGTAAAAGCTCGGAAGATATTTATTCCTTATTATAGCGAAGGAATGATTTATAATCTAAATTTCTGTGACTTTCAGTATGGAAGAAAAATTGCATAAATGCGAATTCATTTAAAGAACTCCGGCACGTGGTTCGACGGCTGTGACAATAGTTCGAAAGAGAAAGATACACGCAATAACACGCCGGTTTGCGTTTCCCGGAATTGAACCGAGGTAAGAGCTGTTTTCTTATGTCCCGAAAGCTATTTCAGAGTCACTTTATGCGTCTTAAATGGAATGTCGAGTCGAGAGAGGAAGTGGAAAAAAAAATACGCGAACAGGCCGTGATTTTCAGGCGGCTGAAGTTCCGTATAAGAGTACAGAAGCGATAGACGGGGGAGCGGGGAGAGTCGAGTGCTTTGTTTACTTACAAAACACCGCCAGTGTTTACGTACGCCGGTAGTAAAACATACTCGTAGTCCATTAAGTCTTGTTAAATTTATTTTCTTACGTGCCAGTAGCTGATCTACGGAGTCTCGTTCGCTTTATTCGCTTGGAAATACACACAGCCCTCCGACTATGATGTTCATAGGCGGAAAAAATAATCGTTTAATCAGATTGTCGGGCCAGAGCCACTTTACTCGATTGTATCCATCTTAACGATTTAAACCCTCTCGTCTATGGCATTACACTTCCCCGCTTATCGTCTCCGCCTAATTCCTCTACGTATACATATATATAGATTTCTAGGATGTACAAAAAATGTTACGTAATTTTATTTCGTTCTCACATGTTTTACCCGCGCCGTTTTACTTCTGGAACGATCTTATTAAGCCGTAACTCGTTGGCGACAATTTTACGTGTACGTTGCAATTCCTGTAAAAAGGAACGCCGGTATATCCGCGGGAATAAACTGAGTAATTTGAAGAAATTGCTATCAGTATGGGCGGCGGAGCGTAAATACTTTGTGGCCGACGGTTTATCGTGAATTTATCGAAATGGCTTTCATATCGAAATACTCGGCCGCGTTCAGAGCTTCTTCTGTACGTACCTACGTACGCTTTTCGGGGTACCTCCACCCTGGGAATAGGATTGTCCTTTTTTTTCCCCTTCCTCCCTTCGAGTTTAAATCCAGTTTCGAGCGCGATCGTAACGACGCATACGTTGCGGCCGTGAAAGGTCGTCGTTTTGAAGCGGAAATGCGGAAATATGCGCGCGGGAGAATGCGGTTTCGCTGTCGGGCGGTTTCCATGAATTCTAAAGGTGAGAACCGGCGAAGAAAAAAGTTTACAGAAAAAGGGGATGAAATTTATATGCAGCGGGTTAAATAACGTGGCGCGCGGAAACGGTATAACGGCGCGAGAAAACTATGAAATGGTTTGTTCGCCATGCTCTCCTTTGAATTATATATTTCAATGAAGACGGAACGCTAAAAACCGGGCGAGGGGTATCCGCGCGAAGTATACCCGTTGATTTCCCAACAGTTACGTTCAAATTGCTTTTCTCTTTCGTCAACGAGACTCAGCCGGATGCAATTTCCGGTTGTTGGCATATTTTACATGCACACATGCCACTCTTCGAACGTTTTCCCTACTGTATACATTTAATTAGAGTGCAATTCTCTCAGTTTATACAATACCGTGTTTCGTTTAATTAAATATCAATATTGACTCAGCGAAAAATGTGAATCGATTCGTTCGATGCTTTAATTGCTACGTAATAGTGAGGGCAAAATTGTTTGACAGCATCAGATTTGACGTTGTCTCTGTACTCCTGATGTTGACGAAACGTTCGCATAAAATTCCTTATGGACATGACTTACACAAATATTATAGTATAAGCGTCAGATTTATCAGGATAGTAATTCTTGTATGGAAAAATGTAATTCGATGAGTTAATTACTATATAGTTAAGGGAAGTTGCTTCGTCGATAGGAAACGTACGTATGTTTGCTCATTCCATTTGATCAGGTAATTTCGAGCTATGCACATACGCATACATTTGCGTGGCATATGCGCAGTCTAATGACTTCAGGATACCCTTTGCGTGCGTTGTTGATACAGGTATGGATGTTACACAGATGTTCGCGTTCTAATACTTTGCAATCTGTGTTATCCTGCCTGTATGCTACTTTCAGCTGGAAATCTTGCAAATTGGAATTGATGTTTTGGTTTCTAAAGGGTTTCGTCCGAGTTTTGAAAAAGTTTTGAATTCCCTGATTACTATGTGTGTGTTTGCGCGCAGGTATGTCCTGTTTAGTGGGAGATGCAAATGCACGGTGAAGTTATAATGACCCGAGCCTCTCGCATGGCAATGAAGGGATTACCAAAGAGCACAAATCGAATTCGCTGCCTAATTTATGGACTCGGGGAACCGCGCAGATATCGGCTTATCGAAGCCGGCATGAAATTGCATAGGAAATTATTCAAGTACGAAGAATCGTGCTGCATCGTAACGTGGAACCGTGATCGCGGATCGACATTTCCATACTCGACGTACGAAAATATTCTTCTAAAGCGAGACCGGCTCTTCAATATTCCATCGGCCAATGTAATTTCGTTCGAGATGCCCGGAAACCCGCTCCGCTGTACACAAAACAATATGGAATTTCGTGGAATCCGCTAAAAATATGTTTGTCACTTTTATTGGAAATCCAAACATATAAAAATCGTGCTGTTTCAAGGTTGTGCCTTCTGAAATCAAACAAAATTAAATAGCTTCGGGCGATATTAATAAAAATCTCGGTTTAAAGCTGACCGAACACTTTCGAGTTTCATTTTCATTCTAGAGGCAAAAAAAGGCCTATTTTATGATGTTTAATACTGTTTATATCTCGCGCATTTTCTCGTTCGTTTTCTTCGACATCGGCGAGAATTCGCGGTTAACGATCGACGATATAAACGAGAAATATGAATGAACANAATAAGACAGTCCTCCCAGTGGTTTTTCCAAAACAGCTGCAGTAAATATCCGAATTTCTCTAGAGAAAAATATAGTCACCAGAAACTGTCAGCGTGAACAGAAATATTTCTACTATTCTCCAACAATTAGGCAGAAATATTTTCCAGTGACAAAATAGGTCACGATTGATTAAGGGTAGAGAAAATGGGTGTCAGGTGTGCTAGAAATTTTTATTAGGCTTCTAATACGTAAACGAATTCTCTGCTGCAACGGCTGATGAATATTTATGATACTCCATACATTTTAAGGTTTCCTTTTCCCTCCGAAGTCATAAAAGACGNGGAAACGTACGTATGTTTGCTCATTCCATTTGATCAGGTAATTTCGAGCTGTGCACATACGCATACATTTGCGTGGCATATGCGCAGTCTAATGACTTCAGGATATCCTTTGCGTGCGTTGTTGATACAGGTATGGATGTTACACAGATGTTCGTGTTCTAATACTTTGCAATCTGTGTTATCCAGCCTGTATGCTACTTTCAGCTGGAAATCCTGCAAATTGGAATTGATGTTTTGGTTTCTAAAGGGTTTCGTCCGAGTTTTGAAAAAGTTTTGAATTCCCTGATTACTATGTGTGTGTTTGCGCGCAGGTATGTCCTGTTTAGTGGGAGATGCAAATGCACGGTGAAGTTATAATGACCCGAGCCTCTCGCATGGCAATGAAGGGATTACCAAAGAGCACAAATCGAATTCGCTGCCTAATTTATGGACTCGGGGAACCGCGCAGATATCGGCTTATCGAAGCCGGCATGAAATTGCATAGGAAATTATTCAAGTACGAAGAATCGTGCTGCATCGTAACGTGGAATTGTGATCGCGGATCGACATTTCCATACTCGACGTACGAAAATATTCTTTTAAAGCGAGACCGGCTCTTCAATATTCCATCGGCCAATGTAATTTCGCTCGAGATGCCCGGAAACCTGCTCTGCTGTACACAAAACAATATGGAACTTCGTGGAATCCGCTAAAAATATGTTTGTCACTTTTATTGGAAATCCAAATATATAAAAATCGTGCTGTTTCAAGGTTGTGCCTTCTGAAATCAAACAAAATTAAATAGCTTCGGGCGATATTAATAAAAATCTCGGTTTAAAGCTGACCGAACACTTTCGAGTTTCATTTTCATTCTAGAGGCAAAAAAAGGCCTATTTTATGATGTTTAATACTATTTATATCTCGCGCATTTTCTCGTTCGTTTTCTTCGA
>SMSR01009354.1:32144-46236 GCA_019453355.1 Ceratina japonica | reverse complement strand
TGCAAATTGGAATTGATGTTTTGGTTTCTAAAGGGTTTCGTCCGAGTTTTGAAAAAGTTTTGAATTCCCTGATTACTATGTGTGTGTTTGCGCGCAGGTATGTCCTGTTTAGTGGGAGATGCAAATGCACGGTGAAGTTATAATGACCCGAGCCTCTCGCATGGCAATGAAGGGATTACCAAAGAGCACAAATCGAATTCGCTGCCTAATTTATGGACTCGGGGAACCGCGCAGATATCGGCTTATCGAAGCCGGCATGAAATTGCATAGGAAATTATTCAAGTACGAAGAATCGTGCTGCATCGTAACGTGGAACCGTGATCGCGGATCGACATTTCCATACTCGACGTACGAAAATATTCTTCTAAAGCGAGACCGGCTCTTCAATATTCCATCGGCCAATGTAATTTCGTTCGAGATGCCCGGAAACCCGCTCCGCTGTACACAAAACAATATGGAATTTCGTGGAATCCGCTAAAAATATGTTTGTCACTTTTATTGGAAATCCAAACATATAAAAATCGTGCTGTTTCAAGGTTGTGCCTTCTGAAATCAAACAAAATTAAATAGCTTCGTGATAAATGCTATTGTGAAAGTTCGTTTCCGGATTAGTCCCGAGATTAACCTCGGGATACCGGCGCCGTTATATGCCAAAGGGAAAGCGATATAAGAGATTGAACGTCCAGGCTAATCTCGTTCGAAATTAAGCGGCTTATCTTTGCGTAATGTAATGCCCGAAACCACTTGGCCTCTTCCTTCTCCCAAAGGATCGTCTATACTCTAAAAAATTAACCGGTTACGTTGTTTTTATTTTTTTTACCAATATATCTGTCCCCGAAATGATATTTTAACAAATGAACGAAAATTTTCGCGGCCATATAACTCTGTAATCCTTTAATCCCAGCGGATTTTCATATAATGAAAAAGTGCTCGGAACGTTTTTCATTCCAGGCACTTTTTTAAGGAAATATACGTGCACGATGAAATTGCTGTGAAATTCAGAATGGCCAATCTGCCATTTACCCTGTAAACACCCTGTATATATGTGTGTATTGTAAACTTCCTGATTCTGGACACACTTCTGTCGCTACGAGATATTCAATAATTTCGCATGATTTTTGTAACAATCGTTCTTTTGAAGAGTACGCGCGGAATTGTTGGTCATCGCATTGATCCCTGGAATTAATTATCGGTAACAGGAGACCCCGTCGGATTTGATAGGACTCGCGTGTTATGCTCGTATACAATCCTGTCAGGCGAAACGAGTTTAGGTACTTTATCCGGCCGATTCCGCGCGATTGAATTGCATATAATTTAATTGGGAACAGTCGAACAATGGGGGCTCGCCGAGCGAGAACGTACACCGGCGCGCGTAGGATTAAACCTATTGTGCAGCCAGCGGCGCGTCTAACAGGTGAACGGAATGCATATACATACATTGTAGATATATCGAATTGCATTACTTCTGCAATGGCGTTTCGGGTAGGCGACCGTGGAAGACCATTGATACCGTAGCGTTTGAAATAATGCGATTCAGTTGCTCCGTAGCCGCGTTGTCGCTAAATTCGATCTACGTACGGCGCATCGTTGACAGTTTCCGGCGTGGCATTACGGAAAATTGCCTGCCGAAATAGATCATTACTATGCGCGAAATCTGCTTTGTCCCGCGCTTCGGGCGGCGCGCGTGCCGCGAATCGCGCCGCGGGTATTATAATCAAAATCGTTTGTTGATTTCATTGCCCGCGAGGAAATTACGTTCCGTCGCGTTTGATTCTTGAGTTAGAAGTAAAATTATTATCGCACGCGCCGGCCTCCTTGATATTCATTCCATCGGGTATCGATTCTCTACAGGCGCCATTCATCGTCCACCGTTTTATTTGCATATTAGCAAATTAGTTCTACGTAATTTTCAATATCCTGCGTCGATTGATTTCACAGCTCCGTATTCATTATTTACTTTACATCGGTATTATGAACGCGAATATTTGATACATTAGAACGTGCCAATATGTACGCTACCGGTTTGTTAATATCGACTCAATTACATTCGTGTACCATCGAGCTCTCCTATTGTTTGCGATATTTCAATTTAATTACGTATGATTTTTCTCGCTCGTTACGTCGTTTACGCGGCTGTTTTAATCCCGAAAAATGTTTGTTCCGCCGTTTTGGCGCGGGTGTCCATTCGTAACTATCGTGGATAATTAATACCGTCATCTGTCACTGTCAATCCGAGTTGAATACAACAAATGGAGATGGTATCATCTCATGTACCGAATGCGAGGATACGTCCGACTCTGATGCCAGCCATATCGGCGTACCGTGGATAGATACGTTCTTGCATACGGCAGACGTGCCCGCGAACTTTTGCCACTGATAGCAGCCTGATCGATGGCCGTGATCGATACCCATTAACTACCTCGACCCCTCCTAGTCCAAGTTTTTACGCTGCTAAGGACGCAGTGGATATCCACAGGTGAACGTATCAAACTAACGCAACGTGAAACTAATGCGAATTGCTTAGTGCTTAGAAAGTAAACATTACAAACTAAGAATGTTACAGAAAGATGCATGTGCAGTCCTGATTTGTAGAAATTTTTGTTCAGTTGAAAGTCCCGTTGGTTGATAGAGGAAGTCGAATGGGAGAGAATCGCTTTTGATTCATCTTGATATCTCAACCCATTCCAGAGATATGGACTACCGAAGTTTTGACCTACTTTTGTTCGTGGAATCGGAGGGTCATTGTCCTCGAAACGCGTGGCTTACTGGCCGGAGTGGGGCAGTTGGTCACTGGGTGATGGTGCGCGAAAGAGGCTCGAACGATGCGGAAGGGTAGCGCTAGTAGCGCCGAAAAAAATTGACCGTCTTTATACGGCGATATCTCAAGGACCGGAAGTCGGATCGGGCTGAATCAAACGGCATTTTAAAGAGGAGGCTTTCCTGTTTATGTCGTGGAAGTTTCATCCGTTTACGGTTATGCGTTCAAAAGTTATAGGATGATTTCTCGAGAAGCAATGAATTTAGTATTCCTTGTGAAATTCTCGAGATCGAGGAGTCACGTTTGTCGTGTTTTTGTTCCCGTGTTGATGTTATATATTTCGCCGACAGTTTGGAACGTAGAAAAAGAAAAACCGACTGTGTCGGGCAGAAAATAAATATCCGCTTATCGAGTTACAGCAGTAATGCAACCGGGGAACCTTTTTCCATCGGATTTTTTTCAAATCGATATTTTTTTTTTATCGAAATGACGACGGACACGTTTTAATCCGGATCGTGTTTGCTCGTACATGATAAAATGCTAATTCACTTTGCACTTTCGTCGCGTGTTCAATTATTTTTAAATTCGAACTGCAGACGTGAAAGAACATCGTGGAACTGCGTTCGCTCAGGTTTCGGACGTGATGAAATTAAGAGGTCGAAGCGTATTCCAGATGCGTCGCGAGACTCTCTTTTCATCTTCTATATTTCTTACCCTTTCATCTTTCCTAAATCAACTCTGCCTCGGCTCACGTTGTCTCATCTATCTCGAAAAATTCCGGCGAAATATCATTGTCACGCTCCGCGCGTCTCCTTTTTCCACCCTACTTTTCACGGTCTGTGTTTATGTACAAATGGAAGAAACGTGAGAACCTACAGCCACTCGCAAAAGCTTCTTCGGCTCTCAATCTCCCCTCTCAGAAAGGAACACCTTTATTAAACAACAGACGTTGCAAGCAAAAAATAGAACAAAATAAAATAATTATTATTTTCGTACAATTTATAGAGTCTTAGAATGAAATAAGCAACCGGAAACGTGAGAATACAGGCACATCTAAAAGTTTCTTCACCGTAAACTTCTCCGTAAATCATAATTTAATGGAGTTTTAAGATCAAGTATTTTGTATAACTTTTATGCTCTCTCATTGCAAGATTCGGGTGCCAGCTAGAGCCGCGCATAAATGTGTTGTGAAAGAAACAGTATGAAATCCGCTATATACTGACGGTCGTATATTTCGGATGGGTTGTTGTATGAGGTGATGGAGGACTGAGTTCTAGCGCTCTAGCGCCAGCTAACTTCCACCGTTGTCGACGGCACAGGATACGTAGAGCTCTTTTTGCGAAATACATCATCATTCCGCTAGCGGCGAGCCATCCACACATATGTATGTATATACATTTACTCTTGGAAACTACGTTCTTGGCAGCTATCCTACGACTCCACTTCCTGGACGATCGCTTGATTGACCAGAACGACTCTAGCATGCCGACTTGCCTCTCTTCCCACTTCCAAATATATTTCGAACAATTGTTATAGCAAATAATTGAGACCATCGAGGCGCATTGTCTGTCATCAGCGGTGGATTAAACCCGGGCCTATAATTCTGGGCCCCGTGAATCTTTAATGTACTCCTGAGTGTCACCAATCGGTCAGTTCAATCGGGCGAGTACAATGGTAACCTGAAACGGAAATATATGGGCGTTTCTGAGGCGAGGCCCTGTTTATCGACTAAGACAAAGCGACTGAATCTATTCAAGTAGGGGCCATTCGCCTAACATAGCCACGACGACCAAGCCATCTGTCAGGCCGAAATTTTGTTCGTTCACTTGTGGATGACTGCTCGGTTAATTCCGGCACCGTCTGCGCGGACAATGCGCCCCGAGGGTTGCTGCCCTTTACCGGAGAAGTTTGCGCGAGGAAGTGGAAAGCGCCGACTTCGGTAGCCGCGTCGCGCACATGTCAATGATTAAAGCGTAGCTCGATATTGTCTGCGCCGTGATTTATCTACCGGCAGAGTCGTAAACCATTGCTCATTGTGTCGCCTCGCGACATCTTCCCGCAATGGATTCGGGACGCATTGATTCCGTTGGCCTTTCGCTCCGGGCGACTACACTATTAATTAAGAGAAATCGGTGTAATATAAAATTCCATGCTCTCCGGTCCATTTATTTCGGGGCCAACCGAAAACGGTACATTTGCTTTATAACAGACGAGCCGGAAGACCGTTGAGAACTTAACTCGTAACGATCGTATATCATCCCCGCTAGCAAAGCTTTCCATTACCTCTGCCCACCTACTCGTAAATTTATTTTTCTTCCTGTTTTCGTAAAAAAAAAAAGCTTTATGAGCCACGATATTAGATTCCACTCGACTGGCCTCATCTCCGCTTTCCACTACGTAGTCTTTTATTACGATCGGCGAAACCGCTAGGCTCGATACGAGGGAATAATAATTGCGGGTGTCGAGTGCCGCGAAGTGGCAGCCGCGTTTCCGTGTAAAGGGAATCCGGCAAATGCCCCTAGTAGTTTCTCCATTACGCAGTCCTGTTACACGAGCCTAATGTTTTAGCGCGCCGCCAACGGAGATGAATTTCGAGATCTGGGACATCGACGCGTTACCACTTGCCCTATTAGAGACGTTAGTCCCTGTACCCGATGCGTTCGTGCTCATTACACAGTGAAATTTCATCTGCGCGAAATACATCCGTCTAGTAGTTACGCGCGCGTCGCCGTAACCCGTTCTTAACGATCTGTCCCGCCCGGATGGGCCTGCCCGAGTCGAAATTTTAATTCTGATTGAAACCTCTTTAGTTCTACACAAGGTTTTGGAGGTCTAAAGTGAAATTGTATGATTTCAACTGGAACTTCTTGACTTTGAAGGTTTAAAACAGAAGTTAAATTTCGACTCGGGTGTGTATTATGTACATAAAAATGAAACGAGCTGCGGCGGCCGCGAAGTGGCAAACGTTTTTCAGCGGGTCAGAAAAATATGACCGCGCCACACGTCAAACTGATAATGGCCCCTGGAAATTGGCGCGGAGCGGCGCGTGTAGATGTCACGCGGAAACTTCGAAAAAGCAGGAATTACGACGCCGCGTTTACGCACCCCGCGCGCACATTTCCCGGTGGTGTGTAACTGCCGAGCGTTGCGTTCCCGAGGAGCGCGGTTTATTTAGCAATAGTCGTAGATAAATATTCCGGCCACGGTTTATCCCCGCGATCGGTCGGGCCCGCGCGCTGCGCCCGGTTATAACGCGCTACGGAAGCCGTATTCGCGTTACACGCGAGATAATGGACCAGGGACGCGTATAAGCACCCACGCTACGTTGGCTACGTACAATGCGATTTATACGAATCGTAAATAGCCGCGTCATGTCCGTTGATCATAATTTCGACCCTTCTGCACACGACTCTATACATCTCGTTATTCCTCTTCCCTCTCTCTCTCTCTCTCTTTTTTTTTGTACTCTTTTAAAGAGCGAGAGAACGGGAAATTCGTGTTTTATGCTGCTTTCAGCTCTGGCGGCGGACGATCATTAAAGAGTAACCGGGAAAAATGGCCGGGAACGGAGCAACCGTAAATTCTTTAGCTCGGATAACGGTCTCAAATATGGAAATAGCATTTACCTATATCATCAATTGCTTTTCATTGATACAATTTAAACGAACCCTCAATTTGTTATGATCCTGTCTGCGAGAGAAATCGCCCGATACTTCATCCGGTTGTAGGGAAAAAAAGAGGGGATGAAACTGAATAAGATTACTGCACAAATAAATACGAATCCGCTTATAGAGTCCANGATATTAGATTCCACTCGACTGGCCTCATCTCCGCTTTCCACTACGTAGTCTTTTATTACGATCGGCGAAACCGCTAGGCTCGATACGAGGGAATAATAATTGCGGGTGTCGAGTGCCGCGAAGTGGCAGCCGCGTTTCCGTGTAAAGGGAATCCGGCAAATGCCCCTAGTAGTTTCTCCATTACGCAGTCCTGTTACACGAGCCTAATGTTTTAGCGCGCCGCCAACGGAGATGAATTTCGAGATCTGGGACATCGACGCGTTACCACTTGCCCTATTAGAGACGTTAGTCCCTGTACCCGATGCGTTCGTGCTCATTACACAGTGAAATTTCATCTGCGCGAAATACATCCGTCTAGTAGTTACGCGCGCGTCGCCGTAACCCGTTCTTAACGATCTTTCCCGCCCGGATGGGCCTGCCCGAGTCGAAATTTTAATTCTGATTGAAACCTCTTTAGTTCTACACAAGGTTTTGGAGGTCTAAAGTGAAATTGTATGATTTCAACTGGAACTTCTTGACTTGGAAGGTTTAAAACAGAAGTTAAATTTCGACTCGGGTGTGTATTATATACATAAAAATGAAACGAGCTGTAGCCGCCGCGAAGTGGCAAACGTTTTTCAGCGGGTCAGAAAAATATGACCGCGCCACACGTCAAACTGATAATGGCCCCTGGAAATTGGCCCGGAGCGGCGCGTGTAGATGTCACGCGGAAACTTCGAAAAAGCAGGAATTACGACGCCGCGTTTACGCACCCCGCGCGCACATTTCCCGGTGGTGTGTAACTGCCGAGCGTTGCGTTCCCGAGGAGCGCGGTTTATTTAGCAATAGTCGTAGATAAATATTCCGGCCACGGTTTATCCCCGCGATCGGTCGGGCCCGCGCGCTGCGCCCGGTTATAACGCGCTACGGAAGCCGTATTCGCGTTACACGCGAGATAATGGACCAGGGACGCGTATAAGCACCCACGCTACGTTGGTTACGTACAATGCGATTTATACGAATCGTAAATAGCCGCGTCATGTCCGTTGATCATAATTTCGACCCTTTTGCACACGACTCTATACATCTCGTCATCCCTCTTCCCTCTCTCTCTCTCTCTTTTTTTTCGTACTCTTTTAAAGAGCGAGAGAACGGGAAATTCGTGTTTTATGCTGCTTTCAGCTCTGGCGGCGGACGATCATTAAAGAGTAACCGGGAAAAATGGCCGGGAACGGAGCAACCGTAAATCCTTTAGCTCGGATAACGGTCTCAAATATGGAAATAGCATTTACCTATATCATCAATTGCTTTTCATTGATACAATTTAGACGAACCCTCAATTTGTTATGATCCTGTCTGCGAGAGAAATCGCCCGATACTTCATCCGGTTGTAGGGAAAAAAAGAGGGGGTGAAACTGAATAAGATTACTGCACAAATAAATACGAATCCGCTTATAGAGTCCCGAGTCAGGCGCGGCAGCGTCGTAAAGGAAGCTGGCGTAACGAAATTATACGGGCTAATACGAAATGCAATGACAAATTTAGTCAAAAGAATCGCGTTAGCAGGACGAACGCTCATTAGCCATCAGCGAATTATTCAGCAAAGGGAATCTAATTACTAGAATTGTCCTTCTTCGTAAAGCATTAGAAATAAGGGTAGAAGAAAGTCAACAATTTCTTGTCAGTTCTCTGCGACACATTTATTTTGGGAATATAAACCCGCGGGAATAAAGAATGAAATTTCCTTCGAAATTTATGCGACGACTGTTTTGCAATTAGGACCCGGGGTCGGATAAATTGGAAAAGTTTCTATCAATTTGAAAATTGAATGAAATCGAGCCCGGAGGTTTAACGTCTGCCCGATTGATTTGAATATTCAAAAGTACAAGATCTACTAGTTTGGACTTTAATTAGATTCATGAAACTTCCTGCCTTTTTTTCCCGCGCTCCCACTCTGTCCGCCGAGAGGATTAATGAGAAGCGAACGAGCTGTTTTGTCGAAATGTAGATCGACCGTCGGATAATCTCTTTTCAATGCTCTTAAACAACGTTTATTCGCTAATTTACCGCCTTGTTGAACTCCGAGTCTGAAATTAAGTACACAATAACTCTTCAGTTGAAAGTCCTGAGGACTTAGAACTAGTCACTATGAGTAATTAAGGCCCAACGGGGTTAGAATTAGTAGATTAGACTAGAGGTCAAGAATGAAATGTCAATCGGTGATAAATTAGTCCTTCATCCAACGTTATGAAACCAGAAAATCGTGTTAATCAATCGTGGCGCTGTGTCGGTCAGGATAGAAGCGAAAAACATATTTTCTAATAAAAAATGTTCGGGCCGAAAGCGACACATGGCGAAGATTCCGGTTATGACGAACCAGCTGTTAGTGTTTCCAGCTGGCCGTACCTCTCGAGTGTTCAAAAACTTTTTAATAAAGGTCCAAATTGACGACAACACTTCAGAAAGAAATATCTGAAGAGCAATTCTTTTTGTTCTGAACGAGGCCGCCCGCTCCTCGCCCCCTCAATTTATTTCCTTAGAAAGTTGCCCGTTATTGAAACCCTTCGCTCTATATTCTAGATACCGTTTCATCACACTTTTCATACCACTCATTGGTTACCGCATAATCGAATAACTCATTCTCTTCTTCCGTCGACATAAAAAAGAAACATACCGTCGTGTGACTTCCTCTTCCATCGCAGCGCCCTTGAAAACCATTAATCGGTCCCTTTCGCAGACCTACTTTCGTTCCATTTTTCGAAACTACGAAAGTCTAATACGTGGGATAGAGCGTGAGAAATCGTATCGAAGAATAAAACGAGTTCGCAGCCATCGATAGCTATATGTATAATGCTTGTAAATACGTATCTGTTTCGCGCGCACGACTCTTCCTAACCCATGGTTGCTGACAAATACCATTGGGCTCTAGGTATGTCGAGCGTGCAGGGAAGCAGCTGTACGGCCGTGCTCGTAAAATCCGGTGTTCTCACTCTCCCGAAGTCCGGAAATGGAACTTCTGGTTATCTTCAATTTATAGAAGGGAAGAGGCGCGCGTTCTTCGATTTATCAGTGAATACTACGCGCCACCATATTGGTTTTACAAACATTGATATACTTTGACGTGAGCAATAACTCTGTAGTAAATAAGACAGTCCTCCCAGTGGTTTTCCAAAACAGCTGCAGTAAATATCCGAATTTCTGTAGAGAAAAATATAGTCACCAGGAACTGTCAGTGTGAACAGAAATATTTCTACTATTCTCCAACAATTAGGCAGAAATATTTTCCAGTGACAAAATAGGACACGATTGATTAAGGGTAGAGAAAATGGGTGTCAGGTGTGCTAGATATTTTTATTAGGCTTCTAATACATAAACGAATTCTCTGCTGCAACGGCTGATGAATATTTATGATATACTCCATACATTTTAAGGTTTCCTTTTCCCTCCGAAGTCATAAAAGACANCGCGCCACCATATTGGTTTTACAAACATTGATATACTTTGACGTGAGCAATAACTCTGTAGTAAATAAGACAGTCCTCCCAGTGGTTTTCCAAAACAGCTGCAGTAAATATCCGAATTTCTGTAGAGAAAAATATAGTCACCAGGAACTGTCAGTGTGAACAGAAATATTTCTACTATTCTCCAACAATTAGGCAGAAATATTTTCCAGTGACAAAATNCGCGCCACCATATTGGTTTTACAAACATTGATATACTTTGACGTGAGCAACAACTCTGTAGTAAATAAGACAGTCCTCCCAGTGGTTTTTCCAAAACAGCTGCAGTAAATATCCGAATTTCTCTAGAGAAAAATATAGTCACCAGAAACTGTCAGCGTGAACAGAAATATTTCTACTATTCTCCAACAATTAGGCAGAAATATTTTCCAGTGACAAAATAGGACACGATTGATTAAGGGTAGAGAAAATGGGTGTCAGGTGTGCTAGATATTTTTATTAGGCTTCTAATACATAAACGAATTCTCTGCTGCAACGGCTGATGAATATTTATGATATACTCCATACATTTTAAGGTTTCCTTTTCCCTCCGAAGTCATAAAAGACAGGCTCACAATACCGTGAATCCCTTAAGCTTCGATCAAATGTCTTTCCGATATGTGCATAACGACGTACGTGAGTCCGTTCGCGCGGCCAGTAAAAGAGATACACGCCGGCAAAACACTTGACACACTCCTCGTATATTCCGCGTCAACGATCCTGACAAAGACCCATCGCATCCATGATTATTTATCAAGTATACATAATTCATTATGCTGTTCGAAGCCTACCTAATCAGTATTGTAATGCAGATCGATTATACAGGCTGGTAAATTTTAACTGAGACCTTCTAAATCTCTTCAGTTTATGCAAATAATTGTGCAAAATAATAAAATGACCCTGATCTTCAAAAGTGTGTGGAGGACCATCCAATATGACCGATTAGTGTCGCTTCGTGAATTATAAATTATATTATAATTAGGACAGCAAGTTATTTGCATCGTCGACATAGGAATTCTATTTAGTCCGAGGAGGCGTGAATACCGATCCGTCTCTTACGGCAGGGAGCGCGCGGGTATCTGCGTTTCCGGTTCGCTTTGTCTGACCATACATTTATCGACGCCACTCGTGGGTTTATTTCAAGATACTGCGGATACCGGTGTTCCTTTTCCGCAGACGGGCAAACGGCGCGTAGAGACAAAACCACNCTTACGGCAGGGAGCGCGCGGGTATCTGCGTTTCCGGTTCGCTTTGTCTGACCATACATTTATCGACGCCACTCGTGGGTTTATTTCAAGATACTGCGGATACCGGTGTTCCTTTTCCGCAGACGGGCAAACGGCGCGTAGAGACAAAACCACGGGCATGAACACACGTAGAAGTCTGATGATAATTTATGTCGAGACGCGCGCAATCGCTGTCGGGCGTGTAACTTCAAAAGATTTATACCCGGCGAATTCCCTTCGATCCGTTCCGACTCCCCCGCCCGTTCCCGGGCGCTACCAAAATGAAAATTGAAATTTTTATCGCCCGCCCCGGCGTGTAACATTTTTATCTCCGCCGGGCAATGATATATTTTTTGTTTTTAACGGCGCGTTAAAAACGTCGGGGAACGGCGATTGAAAACCGGGGCGAGATTGGAAACGAGAGTTCGATACCGAACGCGAGCCTGCAATTTCATTGGTCATTTTCATGTAAATAGCATATTTCGGTGTTCGATGTTCATCGGCGAAACCCCCCGTTTCCGCCTTGTAGTACTATGCAACTGGCTGCACAACGGAAGGAAATAGAGCGAACTGCGCGACTATCCGCTTGCACGCGATTAACGTAAACTGCGCGATTCCAGCGCGTACAAAATATTCGAAACGTACGCTTCGCCCGCCCGCGCTGTCCGTTATTTTCGGCGTTCAATTACTCATCGCGAAGAAAAACCCAGGACGACATTAATCAACCTCAACCTCAATGCATTTCCGGGAGATTACTTCTACGATTCTGTTATTACACTTTCGCTTCGCGCTTCTTACAACGGTTTCCGCCTGACGCGAAGCTGTTCCGCGACGACGCGTCCTATCAGTCGCGGTAATTAACGTTCGCAAACACTTCCGTTTGGGCTTAATCAACCGCGCCGAGGGATAAAGAGGCGTTTGATGCATTCGGATCCGATCACGACTGCACATGGCGTTGCTTCTACGACGACGCGCGGTGACAACGTTATCTCACACTGGGCAGAGCGCAGAAATTCAATGAGAAGCGGAGGAGTGGCACAGTAGGAGCTCGATGAATGGGAATAAAAGATAGGTCGGAGCGTGCGGGGTCGCGAATTAACCGGTGAATAGGGAGGAGGGAAGTATAAATAAAACGGCGCGGGTTGTGTAACNGGCGCTACCAAAATGAAAATTGAAATTTTTATCGCCCGCCCCGGCGTGTAACATTTTTATCTCCGCCGGGCAATGATATATTTTTTGTTTTTAACGGCGCGTTAAAAACGTCGGGGAACGGCGATTGAAAACCGGGGCGAGATTGGAAACGAGAGTTCGATACCGAACGCGAGCCTGCAATTTCATTGGTCATTTTCATGTAAATAGCATATTTCGGTGTTCGATGTTCATCGGCGAAACCCCCCGTTTCCGCCTTGTAGTACTATGCAACTGGCTGCACAACGGAAGGAAATAGAGCGAACTGCGCGACTATCCGCTTGCACGCGATTAACGTAAACTGCGCGATTCCAGCGCGTACAAAATATTCGAAACGTACGCTTCGCCCGCCCGCGCTGTCCGTTATTTTCGGCGTTCAATTACTCATCGCGAAGAAAAACCCAGGACGACATTAATCAACCTCAACCTCAATGCATTTCCGGGAGATTACTTCTACGATTCTGTTATTACACTTTCGCTTCGCGCTTCTTACAACGGTTTCCGCCTGACGCGAAGCTGTTCCGCGACGACGCGTCCTATCAGTCGCGGTAATTAACGTTCGCAAACACTTCCGTTTGGGCTTAATCAACCGCGCCGAGGGATAAAGAGGCGTTTGATGCATTCGGATCCGATCACGACTGCACATGGCGTTGCTTCTACGACGACGCGCGGTGACCACGTTATCTCACACTGGGAAGAGCGCAGAAATTCAATGAGAAGCGGAGGAGTGGCACAGTAGGAGCTCGATGAATGGGAATAAAAGATAGGTCGGAGCGTGCGGGGTCGCGCGAATTAACCGGTGAATAGGGAGGAGGGAAGTATAAATAAAACGGCGCGGGTTGCGTAATGCCTGTCGTCCGATTCGGAAAATCGTTCATGAATATTTTACGACATTACTTCCGGCCGGCGGAGCCTCACCTGCTTTTAATCACGCTCCTATTTTTCGCACGCGTCACGAACACGTCGCGCAATGCAATTATGTCCCGGCCGCGATGGGTATCGCTGATTTTTCCGATAATTAGGACGTCACCCGCTCCGCGGACTCTTCTACCCTCCGTTTACCTTTAATTTACTAAACTCGCGGCGCGCTTTCATTCGCCGCTTCTTTTTACCGTCGCCACACAAATTGCACCGCGCTGTTTCCTCGAGAGCGCCGCGGGCGTACGTAAACCTTAAACAGAGACTCGCGGAAAGAAACCCCACTCGAATCGCCCAAGACAAACCGCCGCGCGTCGTCGACGACGTCCCCCGGCTTTGTGTCGCTGGCTACCTACGTCGCCGACGTCGCCGCTTTCAGCGCTCATGATTATGTGCCTACCGAGAAATCCGACGAGGTGCCGGTCCGGCTAGATTAATCTTCCCGACTCGTTGCACGCGCGAGCTTCATCAGCCGGATTTACTTGGCTGCCGTACTTTTTATCAAGAAGCTCCGGGAAGCAGCGGAGACTCGGCCGAGGATAAATGTAGTTGGGAAAAGGCGCAAGAACCGGCGGTTCTCTTCGGGCGAGGAGGAACGCGAGCTCGATTTTAGAGAGCTCGAAGAAACTACGGGTTTTAACCGGAGACAGATCTTTCGCGGCGAGTGCCAAAGTAACGAACCCATTATTGCATTCGTACAAATCTCCCTCTCTCGTAAATCTC
>SMSR01009354.1:7804-31462 GCA_019453355.1 Ceratina japonica | reverse complement strand
TTTGTGTCGCTGGCTACCTACGTCGCCGACGTCGCCGCTTTCAGCGCTCATGATTATGTGCCTACCGAGAAATCCGACGAGGTGCCGGTCCGGCTAGATTAATCTTCCCGACTCGTTGCACGCGCGAGCTTCATCAGCCGGATTTACTTGGCTGCCGTACTTTTTATCAAGAAGCTCCGGGAAGCAGCGGAGACTCGGCCGAGGATAAATGTAGTTGGGAAAAGGCGCAAGAACCGGCGGTTCTCTTCGGGCGAGGAGGAACGCGAGCTCGATTTTAGAGAGCTCGAAGAAACTACGGGTTTTAACCGGAGACAGATCTTTCGCGGCGAGTGCCAAAGTAACGAACCCATTATTGCATTCGTACAAATCTCCCTCTCTCGTAAATCTCCTCGGAACCTGTCGATAATGAATGGACGTAATGGACGCGATACTATGTACAGATCTGTTCACATGGATAGGATTAGCAGTATCAGATTTAGTACGGTTATAGTGTAAGGAGGAATGAGTCATTTTGTTGAAAAATTTACTGATAAATCGATTCTTGGATCTTTTTTTTATCTGATGAATAAAGATATAACTTTTGTCTGGAACATTTTTCGCTAGGAGGAAGACTAAATTTTATTTATTAACTAATTATTGATGGTACAGAAAAATGCTTCAAATAAAAGTTGTAGGTATTGACGACATCTACAAGAAAGATTCTATGCATTTTTCTTCTAACTCTAGTATTTAACAAGTAAACTGCAATTAATTGGCATTTTATTAGCATAGACGAAATCTGACCGACCCTCCGTTGAAACAGCAAACTCTTGGCAAAAAATTTCGTTTTTCCTCAAATACTCCCAAACCTCTCGACTTACGGGAAAATCGCATAGGATCATATTTATAGCTGACGACTAAAGCTACAATTTCTGTATGAAACATTTTTCGCTAGCGTTAATAGTTAACTAGTAACTTGCAAAAAACGATAAAATTGTTTATTGCAAATTACTCGTTAATTATTGGTGCCAGTGAAAAATGTTTCATACAAAATCTTTAGCTTTCGATGGTACCGACAACTTTTGTTTCAAATATTTTTCGCCAGCGGCAACATGTAAGAAGTTATTGGTAAAAAACGAAAATTTCGAAGAATTTGAAGGGGTATCCCTTGGAAAAATCTCGGAAAAATTGAAAATTTTTTTTTCTCGGAATTTCGAAAAATGCTTCCAATAAAAGTTGTAGGTATTACTATTATCTGCAAGAAAGGTCATATACAATTTCCTTCTATCTCGAATACTTCTCGAGGTATCGATTAATTACTTCGCCTATCGTGAAATACGAAGTAAATTGCATGGAACCTTTTTTTACTGTATAAAATCGTGGTTTTACGAACAAGATGGGGAATCTGTTGGTCATGAGATTATAAAAGCCAATCTTATAAGTAACTCTACTATCCTTTTTCATACCGTGACCTAAAACATGCATCAATTTTTACCCAATTCGAATGAAGACTATAACAAATAAGAAATGCATTACTATCGGACAGAAAGGAAATGATAAAAATGCGAGTATTTATCAGGAGGATCTGGCTTAAGATTCGCCGGGTCTTAAAGAAGAATTGATAGGCGAATCGCGTAAGGATTGATCGTCGCTTTATTCATGATCATTGATCAGCGGATATGTGCGCACGTTGAAATCTGCGGTGGAGGTGCTTTCCCGGTGGCACGTGGAAATACGTTCCGTGGGAAGATAGGTGTGACGTGCCGCGGTCGGATGATACAGCTGAGGTTTACACGGTCCCACTTTATTCGCTTGATGAAGCGGCGGGGCGCGAGCGCGCGAGAAACGGCTCACCGAAACTGATCGAGCCCCGTGCCAAATTCGCGACCTAAATCGATCTTGCCAATTTAAGGCTATTGCTCGGTAATGAACGATCATCCGTGTATATGTATATAGCGGCGCGATGGCTATTGATCGAATTCCGAGTCAAATCCTCCGAAGCGAATTTACATCTACTTTGCTAGTTAATAAACCCTCCGACGCGACTCTACCCTCGTAGAATGAATTAGTTAAGATCTGATCGAACCGGCTAATAACGCTGTAGCTCCTACGAGCGCGAACGAAATCTCGAAGGAACATTTTTCTTCATTTTCTTGCGAAGATAACGTTTCGGAACGGGGTAATTGATGGTACAACGGTTAAATTGGGTTTCGGTCTAATTTATGCACGGGCCAGTGTACATAGTTATTCTGTAAAAACGAGTGAGCGCGCAGTATTTATTGATGGGCGCGTAACGAGGATGACGGACGAGCGGGCCGGGGATATTTCAATCGGGCGCAGACAAATCCAATGAATATTGCAGGGGATCTCGAAGTAACATAAAACATCTCCTCGCAGAAGTCTTTTTTCGACGCGTCTGATGGGACTCCTGGCCCGAATGAAGTGAGTTACGCGGAGCTGCCTACCCCCGCCGCGGATTTCCCCCCGTATCCCGTCCCATTTATTCGACCCTTCTCGTTTGCGTCCGCTCGTTTGCCGATATTGCTGTTCCCCGAAAAGCATTTCGTGACAGAATCGACGCGGAAGGACGTTGCGAGCCGAACTGATTGCGAGGGTGAAGCGGCGCGGGGCTTCATCTCTGATTTATTTTCCCCCTTTTTTTATAACCCCCCCGTTCCCGGATCGCGTCTGTAAACTCCTTCTATACGAATTTTCCCCACTCGCGGCGAATAAATAAATAAACGTAATGAATTTCGCCTCGTCAAATCTGGCCGTAACCGTTTGTATGGTCAATTTGGTCCCGTTTTCCGTCGTAACGATATTCTGTATAGCTCTCGTTCCTTGACGTTTTATTCGAAATTGCCGAGCGCGTAAAGTAGCCGCGGCCCGACGTTGCACCGATTCCGTCCCGCCTACTCGTTGTTACTACAACTGACATCTTTATTGCCGCTCAGTAATCCTCCGGAGTATTCCGAGCGAAATGGAGGAAGAGCCCGCGAATACCACTATAAATTTTTACGCCAATGAGAGTAGTACTTACAAACGGCACTCGGGTGTCCGTCAGATTTTCCGGTTGGCCAATCGTGCTTTTTCGAAATATTACAGGAAAGAGAGGAGTCGTTATAAAAAACTATTGGAAACGCAAACACCTTCGTATATTATTGATATAATAAAAAGATGAATAATTCGTGAGTCATTCCGATACAGAAGCCGCTGAATTAATAAATGGTACATTTATTACCGATGCAATGGTTAATAAATTAGTGACTATGATGTGTATTCCATTAATAATGGCTAACGCCAATCTAATATAATATTTATTAAATGGAATATTGCCGGGGCGCGTTTAGCTCGTATCACTGCGGCCCCGAACATTATTTATCTCCGTCATCAATCCGTTCTCTGTTACATTTGAATTTATCATTAGTAATGTACACGGCGCGCGCACGCAATTCAAAACAGTTATTTGAACAAAGTTTTAACGCCGATAATAAATTATGAGCGGGGAAACGTTCGCGGGGTGGGAATGCGTTCGTTCCACTCGAAATCATGAACTATACGAGAGGGGGATGTGCAAGAATCTGGTTTCCGGTTATGCGGCGATTATCGATTTACATATTCAGGATTCGGCCGCGGTGCATTTAATAAGTGAACGTAACGGCGAAGTTTCGCGGATACTCAGCCTCGGTATTTACTTTGAACCGAATTCTCCGCGACCGATCTCTGCCCATTAATTGTCGGACGCAATATATTTCGGCGTTCGATAAACGGCCGCTTGAGAACAAGCTCGTAAAAGAGGACTTATTGATGCCCGGGCATTGTGCAGAACCGTATGCTAAATTGGCGTCGCTCCGGCCTGCGAATTTATAACTGCGCACGTTTAACCGGCACCGAGCCCGGCCGACGCGTCAACCTTGTAATTAGGGGTGTCGTCGAATCGATGCCACGCGCGATAATTGAATGCGTAAGCTCATAAATGCTCGCGTAAATATCCCCATCCGGAGTAACGACCGATTTCAAGTTTTTTTATAAAAAACGTACGGAGTTTCAAAAAAAGCCTTTGAATTGGCAGTAATAAGTGTATTCTTCGTCTTCGGATCGGTTAAAAAATGTCTTAATTTCTTGTAATTTTTTTGTACACCCTGTATGTGAAAATTGTGGGACCAGAAATTGGAAATAATTATATGCTAGCCAGGAAATGAATGGAAAGACCTGGGAGATATCGCGAACGCATAAATTCGATGGATGACGTGAAATATGTGTCGTATCTTGATGCATGTGAAACATATGTACAACAAAATATGATGCATGGCACCAAGGAGAATGCAAGATTATCGATTCCGGCCGTAGTAAATTGCAAATGCATGCAGGATTCTGTTCTTTGTTCGGAGCCCCGCTATCGATACTTTGTCAATACTTTGCCTNTTTGAACAAAGTTTTAACGCCGATAATAAATTATGAGCGGGGAAACGTTCGCGGGGTGGGAATGCGTTCGTTCCACTCGAAATCATGAACTATACGAGAGGGGGATGTGCAAGAATCTGGTTTCCGGTTATGCGGCGATTATCGATTTACATATTCAGGATTCGGCCGCGGTGCATTTAATAAGTGAACGTAACGGCGAAGTTTCGCGGATACTCAGCCTCGGTATTTACTTTGAACCGAATTCTCCGCGACCGATCTCTGCCCATTAATTGTCGGACGCAATATATTTCGGCGTTCGATAAACGGCCGCTTGAGAACAAGCTCGTAAAAGAGGACTTATTGATGCCCGGGCATTGTGCAGAACCGTATGCTAAATTGGCGTCGCTCCGGCCTGCGAATTTATAACTGCGCACGTTTAACCGGCACCGAGCCCGGCCGACGCGTCAACCTTGTAATTAGGGGTGTCGTCGAATCGATGCCACGCGCGATAATTGAATGCGTAAGCTCATAAATGCTCGCGTAAATATCCCCATCCGGAGTAACGACCGATTTCAAGTTTTTTTATAAAAAACGTACGGAGTTTCAAAAAAAGCCTTTGAATTGGCAGTAATAAGTGTATTCTTCGTCTTCGGATCGGTTAAAAAATGTCTTAATTTCTTGTAATTTTTTTGTACACCCTGTATGTGAAAATTGTGGGACCAGAAATTGGAAATAATTATATGCTAGCCAGGAAATGAATGGAAAGACCTGGGAGATATCGCGAACGCATAAATTCGATGGATGACGTGAAATATGTGTCGTATCTTGATGCATGTGAAACATATGTACAACAAAATATGATGCATGGCACCAAGGAGAATGCAAGATTATCGATTCCGGCCGTAGTAAATTGCAAATGCATGCAGGATTCTGTTCTTTGTTCGGAGCCCCGCTATCGATACTTTGTCAATACTTTGCCTAATGAGAATGCATACTGTGTACTACTAGAACAACTTTAACGATTCATTACTAATGAGATTCATAACTGGGTATAAGATCCTAAGAGATCCTAGTCTAAGTTATTCTGTAACATCGTTAGCTTTGAAATACTATAAGTCTTAGCATAATCTCGGCCTGTCAGTGTTTTTCGCTCGTAACTCAAAAACCGTGCGCTATTTGAAATGTTGCCAAAGGAGACTATTGTTCAGGAATACCTATAGAATCTTTCACTCTTTTTCTGGTTTCTACACTACCTGCTTTCGGCCTGTACAGCCTGTGTAACACTGAAGTTGCTAGATCAGATTGTTATCAGACGTGTTGGTCCATAAGGAATAGTCGCGTTTCTAAAATATATTAGCGTTGCCTATTGTCCCTGCCAGTGATACGTACGGGTGGCCAGGTGAGGTACAACAAGAAATACGAATAAATCGCGGGCATTGCTTGTACCGGTTGTATTGTAGCTCACGTGGAAATGAGACCGAAGGGAGTTACCCGCAACCTTCCGAAGCTTCGGAAGATAAACTCATCGAGCGTTGGCAAAAACTGGGGAAAAAGAGGTATCGGTGAAATTTGTATGAATGTGGAAAATGCGACGGGCAAATCCGCCGCTGCGATCGGAAAAATTCATTTCCGTGTCGATGATTAAAAGCGTTTGCGAATTCCCGAATTCGACGATAATTAAAAACGACAAGTATTTCAAAATTAACTTCTCCCTCCCTCTCTCTCTCTCTCTCGCGCGTTCTGTCTCTCTCTTCCCATGACGGACGCGCTTGTTTCTCGTTATCGATCTGTTCTTTAATTCTGGCCTACGAGAAATTTACCTATGGCGTCCTATTCGGCTTTCATCGGGCTCTCGAAATCGTGTCAGCGACATCGAGACGCGTCCCTCTTTTCATTCTCCCGGGCAGCCGCGGCGGCGGCGGCGGCGGCTCCTGTCATTTACGCCGGCGCTTCTAATTAATCAGGAGACACTTTACCTACTTCTTGCCTCGCGCCACCGCCCCGTGCACACTTTGATTCCGTTATGTTTCCGCACGCCAGCGTGTATCGCGTAACCCGCACTTGAATCCCGGCAGCCATCGGCCGTGCGTACACGCGCTTCGTAATTACTAGTTATACGCCTCGAAAGACTACTCGTTATTAAGCTGGATCCGCGGTACTCCGCGGCTGTTATTTGCAAAATAATTATCGTCGAAATTAGTGTTTGATCAGTTTAATCGCGTCAGGAATTCGGCCGAATTCCGCTGATCAAAATCAAATTCCATGGCCAATTGTACAACTCCCGCGGGAAGAGTTTCCCCTCTGAAGTGCCTCGAATAACGGTTGAAACTCTCTATTTCGTTCGCTCCTCGTTTATCTCGGCGATCGTTGTTAAAGAAGCATCGAGTTTCGAGCTTTCAATTAATTTAACTCGGCTCTTCGTTTCCAGCCGAGCGGAACTCAGTTTTTCCTGCATTATTTCGAGCGTTCGGCCACGGTCGAACGGAAGCCGGCCTCAGAGAGGAAAGAGAGAGAGAGAGAGAGAGATAGAGGGAGAGGTAGGGGTATATTATTTCAGGCTGTCGCGAAAGATCTATTTGAATTTCTATCAGATCCGCGCTTGTTGCATACGCGGCGAGTCTGGTCGTGGGAAAGCGGAGCCGGTGGAAAATTGGAGTTACCGATCGGCGAGATCGGCGGCGTAGAATATTCTGGCCGGGACCATTAACCCCGGCTACCAATCTTCCTTTTGTTATTTGGCTCGGGCCAGTTTTTGTCAGCTTAGTGAATTGGCTGACAGCGCGGAAATTAACTGGCCGCGGGCGATTTCGATTTACAAATTCCGATCGCGGAGCACGCCGAAAATCGGGCCCGCGTATATAAATTGCCGCGATTTAAATTGAAGAGAACGCGGTGCGCGCGGCACTGCTTATAGAAATAAATTGTTTCCTGTCGAGCGGCCCCGAAAAAAATCGAGCACGCACGCGCCCCGAAACTGTGGCCCCGGTTGCGCGCCAGAGTAATTATTTGCCGCTAATATCGCGCGCGAACGGCCCCGTAAATTTCAACGGAGGGACCGTCGAACTATGAAAAGGGGATTTATTCGGACGATAGATAAATCTTGGTCTCTCGTAGGTACGCGTAACGACGCCGATCGAAAACGTATTTCTTTTAATTGAACGCGGAAAGGGAATGAAGGATGTATAATCGGTTTGCGTGAACTTAAATTTCGGGGATAGAAACGGGCCGCTGTAACTGGCATTAATTAAAAGTTCACGATAATTGAGCAGGACGAGCCGCTTTAATTGCAACCTGGCATCGCTAACGCTACGCTGGACACTTGAAATTTCCCCAATTTTTGCCCGACCCTCCACAAATTCGGCATTCGCAATTGTACTCGTGTGACCAGAAAAAAATTCTTGGAAAAAGTGCAGCTGGCACAATTAACGAGGGCGGAAAATAAATACCGGGGAAGTATTAGGTTCCGCGACGAAGTGATCGCGGATTTTTCAAATGCCTCTTTTGATCGGTGACCTTGTCGTAATTTCGTGTCCGCAGAACTTCTGATTTTTGCCAGCAAGAAAAGAAACTGTATTTAATTAAATCTGGAATTAGTAGCTGGACGTGGCATTAACGGAACAGACGTTTGGCCGGGACAGATAGTTAGTTTATCCGAGGAAATTTCTCAGCGGTAACTGTATCTTAATCGAGTTTTTCTGGGGACAAGCGCATAGAGCCGAGTAAGTAGGTAGTCCGTGGAAGAGCCGAGATGAATCGGGCCGGCCCTTGAGCTCGCGACTTAAATGGGAGCCTCTTAGCGGGCTGCGGATATAGAAACGCGGTTTCTATTATCCGGACTCGACGAGATCTTAGCCGCGCGCGACGGGGCGGCGGCGTCATTCGGAAATTGGAAAATATATTTTCGCCGAGCAAAAGGCTAACTCCGTATAACCAGCTAGAGCGAGATTTTTCCAGGAAGCTGCTTACGGCAGTTACGTTTGATTTATTACCGGGGAGGGTACAACACTCTCGGTCCCGCGTCCTGGCAGCCGTGCCGCCTGAATTAAGGAACCCGTAATAAGTTACCGGCGACTGTATTTACCGCGTCCCTGAAATGTTTATCACGATGCCCCCGGGAACTCGATTAATTGCTGAAATATGGCCGTCCCCGCCGCACCCTCACCTTCCCCGTTAATCAACCGACCCAGATAATAAACCCTGAACTTCCCGTGTCACTTAATATCCAAACATGGTAAACAGGATTACATCTAAGGCATTTCCTTTTTCATCCCATTTTTTTTTAGTATATATAAAAATTGAATTAGTCACTGAAGAAACCTGAATTTCACTTCTGACGAACAAGATTAAAGTTTTACCTGTGAGAGAGAGAATTGAGGGAACAAATTCCTGTATTTCCGAAGCAATTTTACAGTTTACTTTGTCACGATTTCCCCGCGCCGTTTTCGTTTGCTCTCCGAATCGGTCGTCGTTTCCTCCGTCGCCGTCGACGCTCGGTCCCGACGCTTATCCAATCGCGTCGGATAACTGTGCGTAAAACACGAAACGTGTCGTCCGCTTTTACAAGATCCCGGCACCCATGCATGGGCTTCTATTTATTCTGTCATTCGCGCGACCGTAACGCCGGGATCGGCGAGATTGAAATTCGTTGAACGAATCCCGGAGTCCGTCCCTCGCCCGGAGGGGAAGACAGCTTCCACGGTTCGTTTATTTTCTACTTAAAACGTCAGGGGTCCGTCCTCCGTCGGAGACGGAGCGGCCACGGGGCCGTTTTTAAAAGTTGAAACACGCCGGAGTGACTCCCGTTCCGCGGCGACGTTCCGGCAACGATAAGGTTCTTAGGTATTTTATAAGATACTTAAGTAGCCGGCGAATAAATCGTGACCTCCTAACAATTCCGGGCACTCGGAACAGCCGTCATAGGCGGCGAACATTTTTCCTCCGCTTTCCCACGGTCTCATACATTTATTTGCTTATCTCGTCGCTCTGCGCATGGAAACGTCTCTGAATTCAGTTCCTTGCCCTCGTTTCAGCCGAGGCCTGGAGGAAAAAATCGTGACGAGTCGACTAACGATGAGATGCAAACATTTTCCGGGTCGAAGTCACGTCGCGTTGCACGCAAACGGAGGAAAGGAAAAATATTACGATCGAAATTCGATGTGTGCAATTTTACGTAAATCTGCGAGAGGTTTCGCTGGCTTAATAAGATAAAATAGGAAGATCGGTTCGGTTGATCGGTGAATTTCTTTGTCGCGATAACGCGGAGGCGAGGGTAACTCCGTTTTCTTCGGTGTCGCTGGTTCGGAAGTCAGGAAACGGTCCGTGGAGCCTCGCCGTTGGGTCGCGAGGGACGGAAGGCCGGGCAATAAATTTCAGCGAATTGCAACGGCCGTCTCCTACTTTCGCGACTCCATTGTGGAAAAGAACACATAGGAGTCCGTTTCCGCGGGTAAGCCGTGTGCACGCGTGTACATACCACGGATGAAATAAAACACGGTTAACATCGTCGAGGGCGAGACAGCGGAATTACCGAATTATGGTCGCCGTTCTATCAACAAACGTAGACGACAGCGACGGTCGTTTACCGAAATGATAACAGACATTTTTGGAAATATAATCAGACAGACAAATGGTTCTTTAATCCAAATAGGGAAGTTCGACGGGCTGAGAATAATTCGCGAGCAAACGGTAAACCGTCGTAACGCGTTTTGCTGAAACGAGTACTCGGGAAAGGAGAAATTAATCAAGTCAACAAGAACTGTACTATTCTTCGCACAATGGGGGGATGAAATTGCGTTCCGCGTCGGCGTCGACGATGCAAAAGGGGGGTAGTTGTCGGCGCGTCGCCAGGCAATCATCAACAGCACCTTATGTACTCGCAGGAGAAATTGTTCCGAATTCGTGACGAGGCGCCGATAGTTCACGTCTGTTTTGATTTTCGAGTACGGGAGATCCGCGCGGACCGCCTGTTTGCCGATAGAATGGGAATCAACAATCATCGAACGCGGACGTAATCATGGGATTGTATACGAATAATACGATAGAATAGTTGTCGCGCGGGTCGGTTGATTTTGTCCGGCAAAGGCGAGTTATAGCAGCTAGGTAAACGGCGCGAGTAATTATTGTCAGAGGAGCGAATGCAATTTCGAAGCAGGTCACGAGATAGTAAAGCCCGCGAGCTGACTCGGTTTCCACTGGCGCGACCCTGGTTCCCCCGTCCGCTCGCATTCCGCCGCATCTCGTTCCTTTAATAAACTGACCGCCCCCGCTTCTACTCGCTCCTCCTCGTCCCTCGGCACCGAAACGTCCCCACTTTTCCCAGTCGAAATTAACACGTGTCCCACGCGTTAATCCCTGAACTATACAAAAATAATGATCGAACGCGATACGTTTGAAAACGATTTCCAACGAGAATTCCATTAAGTGTCGTTGAAAGAAATCGATAGTGTGCCTTGGGGAAGGGAAGAGAAATCGAGTATTTTTCTTTAACTACTTTCGGCGGCAGAGTAAGCATTGCGTTAGACAAAGCAGCGCGATTCTCGGTTACAGTTTCAATTTTCTTAGGCGAAGGAAGAGTGGAAGGAAGGAAGGAAGGGCGAACGAGCGCGGTCCGTCTCATTTTACTGAATCTTCCGCTCGATTGGCCACCATCGAACTTTTTTCGTCCGACCGAGTTTTCTAGCACAAACGGTCCGAGAGAGCGGTACGAGAGTCCCAATCTTTATCGGAAGGAAATTCCACGGCCCGGGACAAAGGGTGGCGCGCGCGCGTCGAGGGGCATCGCCCGGTGCAATATGTCGGCGATTCCGAGCCATCGTCGAAAGACAATAAGAACGCGTCTGGCCGCCGCGTCGGTAGCACACGAACGCCCCTGCCTGCGCGGCCCGACGGGGCGTTTGTGTGTTGCGGTGCTTTCTTTTAACGTTGCGTTATGGTTTTCTTATTGGAAGGCTACAACCGGGTACGAGCGTTCGTGTCCAGTGTCTGAAATGCGCTCCGAACGTGCGGTATCTGAATTCTCTGTTTAACTGGCCGCCGAGTTCCCGGAAAATAGAAACGACGAGGGAATAAAACCCCCGCGAATCCCTTTTGTTCCTCGGAGAGCATCGAACAAAAATTCATCCCGTCCGCCGCCGCTCGCGTTCTTATCAACGGGACCGTGTTTCGCGTCCGGCCCAAAGAAAAATCGGCCTTCCATCCCGCGGCGACAACTTCGTCACTCGGCAACTTCCGCGAAGTTCGCTCATAGTTTTTATAGTTCCTACGTAAATAGAACCGTCTGTCTCTCGTGGACTATAACTGAATTATAAATTGAGTAAAATTGTTGAATTTATTAGGAAGCTGGAAATTTTGGGCGTAAGCTCATTACGGCGGGAGAGCCAGGTAAATTAATACGTCGCTCCAGATTCAGGCGATCGTTTATCCTTTAACGTGGAAATGGGGAATCGCGGAGACTGACCAAAGAGAATTGCTGCGCCAGTGCTATGGTAAATGATGCATTACCCACCATCTGATCTGATTTAGTACCCTCAATCTCCACAGTTTACGTTAATTGCTTGTGCTTTGATTAGGGAGCCATCGATCGAGCTAACCTGGTGCCGCGGCTAAAATTAATGCTAGACGATTCGCGTTTACGCACGATAATGTCGGGCCGCGCGCCTTGACCGCCGCGGAGAAATTAAACCAGTAAACCGCGTAATTTGGTGACTGGGCGCCGATATCGGCCGGGATCTCATTTGCCTCGCCACCCGCGAAAAGGGAGCGCGTCTCTCCTCCGTAATTACGATCTTTTGCCAGACTGTTTCCCCGGTTAACGAACGATCTCTACGGGCTTCGAAAATAGACGAGTCCTCGCCGGGATATTACGCGGCCCCGCGACGATCGATCGCCTACGCAGACGTTAATTCGATCCCGATTGGAAATGTTTAACTTTTAATTGATGCCCTGCTAGGCAGAGAGCAGTTTGTATTCTTAATCAGAAGGCGCCGCGCGATTACTCGAATCAATCAAGGGAGGGAATCNGATATTACGCGGCCCCGCGACGATCGATCGTCTACGCAGACGTTAATTCGATCCCGATTGGAAATGTTTAACTTTTAATTGATGGCCTGCTAGGCAGAGAGCAGTTTGTATTCTTAATCAGAAGGCGCCGCGCGATTACTCGAATCAATCAAGGGACGGAATGTATAGGGTGTTCCAGAAATGTTTGAGCCGTGAACCGATTCTAGAAGTGTTCCTGAATATTTTAAGGAAAAACACTGACGAACGAGTTTTGTGGGACGCACGGTAGTTTCCGCAGTGAAATGAAGTTTCTCGGTCAGGTCCATCAGTTAAATCAAATTGCGTGATCAACGGGCGATATTAACCGAACGGCAGTGCATCATTTTCGCGATAATTGCCAACAAGTTCCCTGTCGTTACGTCCGTCAACAGTGGCCATTAATCGCCGGGCAAAAAGTTCACCGGATGCCGATATTAATTATGAGGGCTTCGCTCGCATGTTTCCCTGGCAACCTGTCCGCAAATATTTCTTCCATTCCGCGAAGTCGACCAAAGTCCGATCGATGGACCCTCGTAATTAATGATTCCTGATAGGGGCAAGTGCTCTTTGGTGAGGAAGGAGAGAGAGAGGGGAGCCCTCGTTTTCGTTCTTTTCTTATTAAAAAGATGCTCGGCGATGCGTGGAATCTGAAGGAACGATGTAATGGTTATTGGGGCACGCGGGCAGAATCCGGTAACGAGGTAAAGCACGTGGAAATGGAGAAATTATGCAGACCGGAAAAGGAGAAACGTTTAGTAGTGCCACTACGTAGCTTCGATTGTCGGTTATGGCTCGCCGATGCCAAAATATCTGTTTGCGACTCTGCCGCGGGAAAGAGAGACGGGCACTCGAAAATGTCTTGATGCACGGAGAGTTAGGGAAATAAGATGAGGCAGTTAGAAAAAGTATTCCGTCGAGGCACCACGACGAATACGAAGATTATGTAAGAAATATTTCGTTCCAAGATTGCCTTAGCTCCTTCTGTCATCTCTTGGGCGGGCTGTTTGCCATCAACCCCAATCTCTTCTTGAAGTACTCCCCCGCCTCTTAAACAAACTGCAAAAACTGTTCCGTCCCGACGTCAATGCGAAGTGGAACGCAATTTTTGTTCGATAATTAACTATACCAAACAAGTCCACGAGTTTTTTATGCAATTATAATAAATTCTGCAGAGATTTGCGTATTTTGCGTTACGTCATTGGTCGTTTGTCATTGTAAGGGAAGAGGATTTGCAAGCATAAAATAAGTATTACAATACAAAAACTTCTGGGTATCATTCATTAGAAATCCCGGGAGTGAGGGACAAATAATAAATGTTCGCTAACTTTCCATAACGCGATTCGACGTTATCTGGAAGTTCTCAACGAAGAATGAGAATCATGAATCGAACGGGGATAATAATCGCGGAAGAAACATTCTTCAGCTGGAAACTTTTGTATCCAATTTCATAGAATCCTTAAAAGGAGCTTGATAAGAAAGGTAATCGGGAATCAGACAAGTCCTACATTTTCCTCGCATCGTCCGATTGACCGTGAACCCGGGTTCGTACCGATTGGCCCGTGCAAATTCATTAAAAGTTTGGCCGGCTGTTTCTCTTTCGGCGAACGTCGGGCCGCCACTCCTTTTATTCCGTTCGACCGGTTAACGACGCTCAGCTCATCGCCGATCCTTGTCGCCATTATTCGGTAAACTTTTAATTGCCTGCGTATACAACCGGTTGAATGGATCTCCGAAAGTAAATACAGGCCGAGAGCCGGGGCCGTAATTATAATGGACACCCGTCGACGCGCAGGGCCACTCGAGCCCCTCTCTCGTCCCGGACGCGGATGAATCGTGCTCGATATCACATCGCGCATTCAGGGAATCCTCCATTTCAGATCATAATATTGTGCTCGCCGAGTGGATAATGACCGCGCGTGTTTGTTCCTACATTTTTATTTCCGCCGGCAAAGACGACGGATTCGCTTTTATCAGCTGCCATATACGCACACGGCCTCTATTCACATATTTCGCTCGATATCGAATATGCTTTTAAGTACTTCCGTTTTCTATGTACCAAATGTTGTTCCTATGGGTTTCTTTTTGGACGCGACGCTCTTCGCCTCTCGGCGAATATTTGCGCTTTATCGACGGTTACGCGAGTCTCGCGGCGGGTGTATACCCGTCGAGGAACTAGAAATCACGTATCAAACCAATATTGGTAGAACGCGAATAAACATCGTTGGAATAAGTCGCGTAGAGGAGACGATTTTTCACGGCCGGAATAAATATCGCCGCGAATTATGTATTTACCCGGTCGTGGCGCAATTTGCGCGCACAACCGTATCGAATATCGATATCGGCGAGCGTGGCTGGACGGAAGAGGTGAAACGGGGTCTGGACGGAAACACTAAAAGTCGTGGGAATTCGTTTCGGGCGTTCCGCGTCGCACGTGCTCGGGACGTCGAACCACCGGGACACGACGCGCCGTTACGCTTGTCTGCGCCACGAAACGCGTTGACGGAATGTTATCCATGATTTTATTGTGTCACGAACAGTGCAATCAGTTTATCGAATCTTCTATTAACCTTATGGTGTCATATTTAAATGCCCGCGCAGCTGACTGGAAAATCGGATTCAAATACCCTGGCAGCGTCGAGAATGCAGTTTTGCAATGGCTTTAGGATGGGATATTGAAGTCCGCGTTAGGGAAGTATAAGAAATACATAGGAAAATAATACTCGATACTGAATTGACCATGTGATTTACAAGTTAAAGAGTAATTGACGATGGGCGAAGTAATTAATCGATAACTCGAGAAGTATTCGAGATAGAAGGAAATTGTATATGACCTTTCTTGCAGATAATAGTAATACCTACAACTTTTATTCGAAGTATTTTTCGAAATTCCGAGAAAAAAAATTTTCAATTTTTCCGAGATTTTTCCAAGGGATACCCCTGCAGATTTTACGAAATTGTTGTTTTTTGACAATAACTTCTTACGTGTTGCCGCTAGCGAGAAATATTTGAAACAAAAGTTGTTGGTACCATTGAAAGCTAAAGATTTTGTATGAAACATTTTTCGCCAGCGTCAATAATTAACGAATAATTTGCAATAAACAATTTTATCGTTTTGTGCAAATTACTAGTTAACTATTGACGTTAGCGAAAAATGTTTCATACAGAAATTGTAGCTTTAGTCGTCAGCTATAAATATGATCCTATGCGATTTTCCCGTAGGTCGAGAGGTTTAGGAGTATTTGAGGAAAAACGAAATTTTTTGCCAAGAGTTTGCTGTTCCGACAGTGGGACGGCCGGATTTCATCAATGCTAATAAAATGCCGATTAATCACATTTAACTCGTTAAATATTAGAGTTAGAAGAAAAATGCATCGAATCTTTCTTGTAGAAGTCGTCAATACCTACAACTTTTATTCGAAGCATTTTTCGCTAACGTGAATATTTAACTAATAAACAACATTTTTTCTTCGTCCTGGCGAAAAATGTTTCAGACAAAACCGATAGTTCTACCTATCAATAAAGTCATACAATTTTCTAGTATGAATAATTTCGGATTAAAAATCGTCAATTTCCTGACAATTCTTACAAAAACCACTTAAGCCCAAAAGAGATAATTTACATTTGGATTCTCTTAATTTCCCGCACCTAGAATACAGTATTCCATCGGTTCGCACGTTTCCCTTAGTGGTTTCCGTTGGAGAAAAATCGCACCTGCCATTCCCCAGCTCCGGCATTCCCGTCCGTCGCGACAGTCCTCGAAGTAATTCGCATCTATCGATATTCATTGGTACCGGCGAACGGCGCCGGTGATCGACGTTTCAACCGTAGACCCACTAGTTTTTGTCCAACGAGGAACGCGAGTCTCACGTCCCGCTACTTACTTTCGCCTGAAAGATATACGAGCGGCCGTGTTTCACCGACGTTCCGCAGACGTTTTCGCATCCAATTTTATTTATAAACCGCGGGGCTCGTTCGGTACGCGACCCTTGACTGCCGGCCCGGTTACGACTTTTCATACGCCGTTTCGCGTCGCGTATCAGCGTTGTCTGTTATGGGAGCGGCGACGGGCTCCCTCGGGAGTGACCCCGCGGCCGCCAGCCGTCCGCGACAGTTCGTCAACGGTTTTTTTCCCGCCCGTCCTTTGTCCCCCCTGAAAGCGGCGGACCATTTCAAAAAACAGACGCGAGACGTCGAGTTTTTCATCCGGCATCGGAATCGCCCTTGTTTAGGTTGCATTAAATTTAATCGAGTTTATGGTAATCCGGCCCGGATAACTCGCCGCTCCTGCAACTTCGGCAAAACATCCCCCGTTTCGTACAATACGCTACAAATATACCGCGCGAACCGTTTTTGTCCCGCTTCCATTGTGCACGTCCGATTCGGTCGTAACGGCCGGGTTTCGTACTGCGCCGAACTCGCGGAGGAAAACCGGTTAAATTGTTCTCGGTTTATTCCGGCAGCGATCGTTACTCAATTGTTCGTGGTTTAATAGGGAAAAAATGTAAGTATCCGTTCCAAGTAATAACCGCGGTCGTTAACGTTGATGATATATCGTCGGGCATAAACAGGTATCGGGGAATCGGCTAATATTCGAAATTTATCGGAAATCGAACCGGTTTAAGTGTCGGTTAAACGCTCCCAGATCTTTTCATTATTTTATGTTAGTTCGCCGGATAATGAAAATACAAAATGCTGATTTACGGGCTAACATTTGTTTTCTGCCACGCTTTATTGATAATCAGGAAAACGCTGTGGAAAATCGCGCCGCGTCGCTCCGATAATTAAGAGGAAATTCATTTTCACGTTCAGGGCTCTGGTTTTAATTTAGGGCAATTTCTCTTCAGTATAAAATCGTTATTATTCGAAGAATAGGCTTGTGGAATCGCGAACGTCCACATTTTTGGCCAATTTAATAAATTACATTGTCACTCCGATCGGAGATTACGCGCTTAATTATTATCGTCGTTCAACAAGGTGATTGAATGCCATCGGTGGCCAAAATCCGAGCTTCGCCTCGGCTGGGAATATTTTCCTCTCGACGGTAAAAAGCAGCGCGCTCCGCAGCGCTTCCGAGATTTAAAATTTTTAATTTCCATCATGCTCCGGGCTATCTCTCTCTGGCTTCTTGTTTGGACTGAGTATTTTTAGCGGGTCGCGGAACCCATTTTTCCGTGACATCTCGTCAACATTTTTGCCCCCGTTGTTCCTCTCCGGTCCATCGCGGACGCCTGTCCGACCGTCGATCAATTTGCCCGACGACCAGCGTCCATAGAATTAAACGAGGGTCATCGGTTCGGTGTTCAACTTTTCTGAACGGGATTACACGCCGCCGACGTGGGAACGTATTAGACCAACAGTTCGACGATTGTTAGCGACTTTGTTTCGCCTATGAACCGTATCGCGTGTTAATCTTCGATCGGCTTATAAATTTCGGAGAACTACCCCCGCCCGCTCGCGCCACCCTGACCGTCGACGTAGTGGGTGTACTGCAAATATTTACTATACTTCGCGCGTTAATCGATAAATTTCGGTTATGTAAACGACGCTTGTTACGGAAAGCGTACGCCTCCGACGGGCAAATATGCATGCGATTCGCTGCGCTTTCCCGGATATCCTCCAACGTTTTCGTTTAATTTTCAGTTCGAGCGACACCTCGGTTTTTCCCTATTCAACTGATTGATCGAACGTATACAAAGTAACTCGTGTTTTACGAGCTTTTATAAATATAGATATAGAGAATTTATAGATATAGATTATAGATAGAGAGATTTTATAGATATAGAAATAGAGAAATTATTTATATAATTTAAGATTTTAAAAAGTTACGAGCAAGAAAGGGTGAATCATGAATATAAAAAAATGTCATCGCATATTCTCGATCACGAAACGCTTAGAGAATCATCAGCTCCCTTCAGCCCTGACAATTTTTCTGGAATCCCTCCATCTTAGTTCCTGACGTGCGCCGCGAATGGTAGTCCGTGACCAGCGAATCATGCCAATTCGCGTCGCCGGTCGATTGTTTGTTCGCCGATATGATTACCCGCGTCATCTATTATAGGCCAGATACCCATCGGCGAGTTTGGTCGAACAAACAACGAGGCGTCCCGCGCCGCGTCTGTCGGCCCGTCCCGAGCCAAATGTCCGCGCGAGGATCACGTATCACGCGTCGGTAAATATCTATCGAGTTAGTTTTATTATCGCGGCCAATCACCGCCGGGGCCCCCGCGGTGTTTACTTAGAATCGCGAGGAATTGTTTGCTATAGTTCGCTCGGCGTGCGCCCCCGAATCGGCGGCGGAGCCGGTCGCGTCCGCCGGGTTAGGCAGCCGCGGTTTATTTTGCGCGCCGCCGGACTGGATGATGCGCTTTCGCGAAAGTATCGGGGATTCCCACGCGAATTCCGTTCGAATCCGGGGCCGCACTTTTAACCAGCCGTGATAGATGCGGAACGGAACAACAAGATTACAGAGGAATCCTCGGCGCGGCGCAATTACGCCGTTTCATCATTCCGAAAGTTGGTACCCGGGGAGCCTCTGACGTAACGCTCGGAGTTACGTAGATGGATCTGTTATTAATGTTTAGTGGAAAACGCGCGAAACGCGGCTAACACGCGCCGCCGCCCTGTTGGAAAACAATGGATCAGGGCGCAATATCGCGTCGTTGCATTTTCTCTCTCTCTCTCTCTCCTCTCTTTATGTGAGAGGGCAAAACGGTACGCGTCGCTTTGACGCGCGGTGCGAGTTACGAATCCCATCGCGAAATAGCGACGCGCGTAGCGCAATTACCTAAATTTCTGAACATCAACTTGCGCCGTACACATATGTATACGTTATATATATATTATATGTATGCGAACATGTGTCTAGCGGGACGAGGTTGCTTCTGTGATAATAATTTTGATCTAACGTTGCCGAACTGCTATACTATCCTAAATATCGTTACGCAAATGGCTAGGTAGCCATTTTGTATAATTAAAATCTGTATTCAAGGTTCTAACTCCCAGAAAAGAATAATTCAATGGTTAAAAAATGGTCCTTTCTCTTTCTATTCTATGGACAATTCAATTTATGCATAATTATGCATCAGGTTTATTTTTGATAATAACAGTTAAACGCATGTTTTCCCGGGAAACACTACATGAATTTAGTTTTCACTAAACCAGTGCCGAATGTTTCCCGAGTTCAAAGCGCACTGCAAGGGACATAACGTTTAATTTAGGACAGTTTAATTAATTGAAATTCCGAGATTCGGCCGAGTTACCGGGCCCGGATATCGGGGGCGGCCGCCGGGGGTGGAGGTTCATGGACAATTTTTGCCTCGGCGCAGCTGCCCGTAATTGGTTCGCTCTAACGGTATAAGCACTCGTTTCGTTAGATAACAATCGTAAACCGGTTCCGGGGCTTTTCGTAGTCGTTGTATCGGTGCGGATTACACATCGGAAAAACGCGACGGTGAAATTGTCTCGGAAATTTTCAAACTTTCGTCTCTCGCCCGGAGATAGAAGATTTCTCATTAGTCTTCAACTTTTTATCGTCTGTTTATCTACCTCGGAATTTAGTGCTATTCCATTTCTGTATATAAATTCAGGTTTGCAAATTTTGCGAACGCGATTTGACCACCAGAACTGCGTATCCTTTATTACTCGACATGTTTCTCAAACAGTTGTGCTTCATTTTGAGCTAAACAGTGTCTAAAGCTTGGAAACTTTGAAATAAATACGTTTCCACGTGCTTTTACATTTGCTGCATTAAAAATTCCCGCGCTCGGAGAAACGGAAGCTGAAAAGGCATTTGGCCGTCTGCGGTGGTGCGTAAATCGCTTTTAACAACTCAAACATTCGCCCCTGCAAGCACGTATACAAGCGGAACTTGGTGTCATGATTCAAGTTTGAATCCGCGAGCGCGCGCAAACGTCCGGGATTTAATAACGGAATCAGCGGTAGAATTTATCCGAGTTGTTGGTCTCGTTCGTACAATTAGCATTGAAAATAAATAAGTTTCGAGTCCTTTAACGAGCCATGTCGTTATTTACGCGTCGAGCGGGTAAAGAGCGGCGCAGGCGAAATTACGAGGATCCAATTTGACGCAAAGGGCGGCGACGACGCCGGCCATGAAATTCTCGTTGATTAACATTAACGACTCGCGTTAGCATCGCATTGTGCGAGAGCCGGGCCGGCCCGTTTCGCTCTTTGCCGGGGAAACGAAACGTGAACGGATATAAAACACGTTTATCGCATCAGACGGCGAAATTCCCGCGGTGCGGCCCGGCGAAAGCTCGAAACTACTGGCCGGCGATTAACTGCAATTAAGAAGGCAAGAGGTGGCGGAAGCTATGCCGCGGGACGGAGGGGGGCAGCTGGAGGAATTTCATTTTGAACGTATCAAAGTTTTCTAATAAAATGCCTGGCAGAGGAACTCCCTTTAAAACCTCTCATCTACACCTGCTCGTCCGACGGCTCTAATACGTTATTTCTTCGACTCGTTAGCAACCCTCTCTCTGTCCCACCCCCTTCGTGTTTATCTTATGCAGATAAATATCCGCGTTTGAATACTTTATTAGCCGGATTGTAAATAGGCACAGCTGCTTCCGGCGGATGAGGATTTTTTTATAATAACTTTTTTAACATCGGAATTGCTGTGCTTTTCATAGGCAAAGGGCGTCATTTTAGGATCGAGCTTGCAGGATATTTTTGTACTTCTAAATTTTTCGTAGTTATTTAATTTCTTTTTCTTGCTTCACATTTTTTCGATACACAACTCTGAAGTTTTATTATTGTATATTCCCCAATCAATATTAATGATTTTATTTATATTGGTTGAATAGTTTTTATTTCCATTCGTTTTTATATCCCAGAAATACGATTTCCTTTATTCGTCCTATTTTTATCAGCGATCTTCTTTTATTATCTTGTAAGATCAATTGTCCTCCGCTCGTTTTCATATCTGACAAATAAGATTTCTGTTCGTTCTCTTTTTATTGGCGATTTTCTTACGGTATTCTGAAGGATCAATTGTCCTCCATTCTGTTCCTATGTTACAAATATGATTCCCTCGTTTATTCTTATGATTTGTACCATTATTATATATTTATCTGGCTTTTCTGCTCTGTGATATTTTCCTTTCTTGACAATAGTAACTTCTTATTTCCTTATATTTTTCTTTCTTCTTTTCATCCCTCCTGCCTCTCATCCCTTATACTTCTTTACTTTTTTTAATACCAATATCATTAATCTTATAATCTCTATCATACTAAGTATAAATAAAAAAGAACCAAATAATAAAATAAATAATAATATAATAAAATCTGAACCAAACACAAGCATAAATATAGCAACAAAATAACATAAATAACTAAAATAAAGTAACACTTTTCCACTCACAATACACTAAAGCAATCGTGATGGAATTTTCAAAATTCACGATTGGCTCCATTAGCCCACAGCAATTTTTCAAAAAGCCCTGCGAAACTCCGGGTCCAATAAAACAATCGGAATGTTTAAAAAAAAAAATAGGAATAAAGCGAATGTTATAGCGCAATGGCGGTGCATTCCGTTGAAAAAGGTGCAATTAGAAGATACTGCAACGGTCACAATGGAATAAGTGACCGATATTAAACGAGCGCGCGGCTGCCCTCTTCATTGTATTCCATTTCACCGTCCGAATTTGACTATTTAATGGCGAGTCCTGTTAGGTGGAACGCGGTGGTTGGGAAACGCAATTTTCGGGGGAAATCGCTAAGGGGCCGCGGCGGATAGCAGGCCAGTTTGGCCGATCCGCGATCTGGGTCATCCGACGCACCGCGCGTACACGCGCGTATAAAAACATTTCGTCGTCCGGGCAGCGTTTTCCGCGGGTCGCTCCGCCGTTCGATGAATTTTTCGCCCGACCGCACTCGCCCCGGATTCGCATATTAATCCGCTGAACGCGGACGTTTTAATTATCATTTTACCTGTCGATTCCCGGGGCGAGCGCAAACAAGCCAGAAATGACGCAAGCGCGAAGAGTTGTGCAAGCTTAATTACGAATGTACATCCGCGTTTAGCCCGGTCATACGGAGAACGAATAAAGCGGTTCCCGTGAAGCGCGCGGCTTTCACCGTAAATTGAATAATAGCCGTGTAAGCGAAACGAACCGCGGGCATAATAATTAATCGACGGCGAACGGGTGGAATCCCTTGGAATGCGCGCAGCGGAAAACTCGACCGGGCCCCCGGATATAAAACTGCAGAATTTAATGCACGTTGTTACGTAAGCGCGGCGCGGCCAATAAAGTGTCGTGCCGCGAGAGACGGGTAGCTGCTACATAGAAACCGCCGCCGTTGCACGCGCGGCCCGCGCGTGCATTGTGCGCGTGCTTTTCATCGGAGACATTTCTGTCCCACCCGCGTTACGGCCAGTCTCGCGTTATAATTTGTTATTAAACGGCGACCGGCTACGCTGCATTGTGGGTTCATTAAAACTCGCGATCGGCACAAAGAATCGCCGTACAATTGACGGCGAATAAATTGGTCGAGCCGGACGCGAGGAATTAACGATCAATGCGTCGATTGGCTGCGTTCTTTGGAAACGCGTCGGTGTGGAATTATTCTCGAAGAAATTTAGTGCGTTTTCAATCGAATTTTCAATGAAATCGTGAACGAATAAAGTGGGAATATGTTTAGATATTAAACTAACTCCTACCTTTGATATTTATTTATTTATTTATTTATTTCACGGGTCAATTGGCCCTTTAGAAGTGCAGTGAGAATAAAAGAGCAGAAAAAAAGAAGAAAAGAAAAAAAATAGTGAAAGATTTACATAATTAGAAATAAGAGATATTCCCAGGATAAGATTAAATATAATGTATTATATAATTGTCGTAGAAATTGTGTAACGATAGAATTGAACAATTTCGCACGCGTTACGTAGCATAGATCGGTGTGACGTGATAAAAAATGACATAACGCCGAATGGCTTGTATGATTTATGAGAATAGTCACTTCCGAGCATTCGAAATAACGTTGAAGCCGGGCGGCGGAGTGGCGCAACTTTCATTCACTCGCATCGCGGTATCCCATTGAATTATACCAATTGTTCGGTACTGCGGTTTGTAGCATAATGCCTGGCACACACCGACGCGCCAGCCTTTTCGCGTATAAAAAGCAAGTAACCGCCGCTTTATTAGGACGGTGAAAAAAATCCGGCTTTGTGCCATTGTGGGCCCGAGTGGGATTATTCTGTTTTCATTTAAAACGGCTCTTT
>SMSR01009353.1:0-16998 GCA_019453355.1 Ceratina japonica | reverse complement strand
TTACAAATTCTGTCATTGATGCCTACATTTGAAATTAGAATTTTTCAAACTTCAACATAAAAATTAAAAATTCAATAACATTTTTAATAGCTCCGCAGAATTCTAACATTTTGCGAATTTTCACAAACTACATGCCTGTTTCAATATTTCTGTTTATCTGATGTTAAACTAAATCCGTCGCGTGTGCGTTTGCCGTTCAAATGTATGTATCTACATGTCTTTTCATGTTTCTAATCGTGATTAAAACGACATTTTTCATTTGTTTTCTTTACCTTTTTGATAAGTGATACCGTCGAAGATCGCTTTGATTTCTTTAGGGCTGGACACGTCATGATTCATAGGACGTACTGTCGGGGACGCGTCAACAACCAGCGCGACACCTTGCATGCCCTCTACGACGAACACTTCGTTCAATCGCATTTCAGGTACTACCTGAATTTCATAATTTCATCATGAGTTGTCGTATTGAAAATTATATTTAGACTTGGTAGGTAGTAATAATGGCTGTATTTGGTTTCCACAACTTGTTCCTTAAACGATACTACAGTATATGACTAAACTTCTGTTCACGACACAACTTCTACTCAGGGACTGATTTTACTATAATTTTATACATAATTTTAAGTTAGTGAGCTAAAATTGTGACGTGAACAGAAATTGGTACAATTTAAGTAATTTTACATTGATGTGCATTATTGTTATTAAATATGAATTGAAATTAAGGTAAACGTCCCAATTTCTGTTCGGGTTCTAATTTCTACTCATTGACTTATTCTTCTATCATATTAAATTACGAAGACTGTATAATAATAGGAAGAAACGTTAGTGAGCAAAAATTGTGACTAACTAAATTAGCTTTTATGAGAGGATAGCCTTCTCAACAGAATTATTACCTGACAGTGAGAGCAATCATGATAGAAATACGTAAGATGTATTATTCCGGTGATACCATTTTCGTCATTTACTGCGCATCCCGTACAACCATATCGAGAAATTACTACTTATTATTTTCAAAAATAAAAACGGATTAAAATGGCAAAAATGCTAGGCTTCCTTGTTGAAAGCTGTAAAAATTAGAATGGTAATACTAAAAAATTGAATATTTCCTACCATCGATTTCTGAAGGGCCCAGTGTTGCAGCAAAACTAGTGCGACAGGAAAACGTCAATTTAAAAGCTGATAATTCTTAACCAATTGAACTCTGAATCATTTTTCAATTTTCTTCCCAGCAACTCTCTACAATTTTCGAGTTTTATTTGAAATTTACTTCAACGAACAGTTCCTTGATTGATACTTATTTGTAACAATTTCGTTTGGTAATGATATTAAATAATCTGAAGCTCTGAATGAAATTATTATCTGCGGAACTTACGTTTGATTTNTAAAGCAGGCGGCCGTGACAAAGCCCACTGCATTTTAACCCTTTCGTTCCGGGTGCCGATTGTAATAGGCGTCCCAGCGATGTGAACGGGTGCCGACTATGGTCGGCGTCCGCGCGATGTCCTTTCTGAAGCAGTGCCGACTATTGTTAGCCTCAATTACATATAGTCGACATCACATACATATACACCCTGTCCCAAAAGTCCCACCCCCCCTCTCTAACTCGGGAACGCGTTGNATACTAAAAAATTGAATATTTCCTACCATCGATTTCTGAAGGGCCCAGTGTTGCAGCAAAACTAGTGCGACAGGAAAACGTCAATTTAAAAGCTGATAATTCTTAACCAATTGAACTCTGAATCATTTTTCAATTTTCTTCCCAGCAACTCTCTACAATTTTCGAGTTTTATTTGAAATTTACTTCAACGAACAGTTCCTTGATTGATACTTATTTGTAACAATTTCGTTTGGTAATGATATTAAATAATCTGAAGCTCTGAATGAAATTATTATCTGCGGAACTTACGTTTGATTTTAACTAATAAATAAGATTCTTTCCTCATTTCCACTTTCGACTTCGACGTTAATGACGTACGTCATATACTTAAAACGAATTACGTCGTTATATCGAATTATATGGACGCAATTTGACGTATAAAGATCGGACGTTTCAGTAGATAAAGAATAAAAAAACGTCGAGTGTGACTCGACGTAGGAGTCCCTATGATAAAAGCTATTGTCGAGTCATACTCGAAAAAGAAGTGCAAAAGGTTAAGAGTGTTATTTTTTACATTTGTGAACAAATGCATAAATTGTCATTTAGACCTTTTAAATGAAAAATTAATGTTCATTTTCAATACTCCTTAACTTCCCTCTTTTTAACGCAAAATGTAAATAATTAATAAGGCAATATGGCTGTTACAAAGAAAGGTACGTGACTGTCAGTTTCCATCAATTATGTAGTAATATACCTTATGTATTTCCACCATGATAGCAAAAGCTGAATAAACAAATGTCCCAACATTTATAAATCTCGTGTCAAAAAACGTAGCGATGAGAGTCTATTTTAAGGAATATCGTATTTACTTTATTAGCAATGAAGAATTGGAGATAGGTGGCAAATCCCTCGTTCAGCCAAAGATATTTCCACCATTTCGGGGTGACGAGATCACCGAACCACTGATGAGTGAACTCGTGAGCGATGATCGTGAATANGGTATGGGCCAATTTTTCACTTTTCTGAATGATCCAGATGGATTAACAATAATCAAAATTACAAATTCTGTCATTGATGCCTACATTTGAAATTAGAATTTTTCAAAATTCAACATAAAAATTAAAAATTCAATAACATTTTTAATAGCTCCGCAGAATTCTAACATTTTGCGAATTTTCACAAACTACATGTCTGTTTCAATATTTCTGTTTATCTGATGTTAAACTAAATCCGTCGCGTGTGCGTTTGCCGTTCAACTGTATGTATCTACATGTCTTTTCATGTTTCTAATCGTGATTAAAACGACATCTTTTATTTGTTTTCTTTACCTTTTTGATAAGTGATACCGTCGAAGATCGCTTTGATTTCTTTAGGGCTGGACACGTCATGATTCATAGGACGTACTGTCGGGGACGCGTCAACAACCAGCGCGACACCTTGCATGCCCTCTACGACGAACACTTCGTTCAATCGCATTTCAGGTACTACCTGAATTTCATAATTTCATCATGAGTTGTCGTATTGAAAATTATATTTAGACTTGGTAGGTAGTAATAATGGCTGTATTTGGTTTCCACAACTTGTTCCTTAAACGATACTACAGTATATGACTAAACTTCTGTTCACGACACAACTTCTACTCAGGGACTGATTTTACTATAATTTTATACATAATTTTAAGTTAGTGAGCTAAAATTGTGACGTGAACAGAAATTGGTACAATTTAAGTAATTTTACATTGATGTGCATTATTGTTATTAAATATGAATTGAAATTAAGGTAAACGTCCCAATTTCTGTTCGGGTTCTAATTTCTACTCATTGACTTATTCTTCTATCATATTAAATTACGAAGACTGTATAATAATAGGAAGAAACGTTAGTGAGCAAAAATTGTGACTAACTAAATTAGCTTTTATGAGAGGATAGCCTTCTCAACAGAATTATTACCTGACANGGGGGGGGGGGACTTTTGGGACACCCTGTATATGTATAATATAAGTATATAATTATAGTTGGTAACGTGCACACTATTCGGCGCGGTGGCCCGTTCAGTGAGATCACTCCGGCGGAGCGGATGGGCGAAAAAGTTAATCGCAACGTTTATCACTTCTATGTACCTGTAAATCACGAGTCCCCAATTCTCCATGGCGCCGGCCGGGAAATCCTTCTGCGTGACTTGATCTATTTTGTCTGGCATGTACGTCTGGTACGAAATATTCGTGTACAAATTCAGCTGTTCTAGAAGTGGCCTACCCATTTCCAAAGCGAAGTCAGCGTGCCTTATCAGGACCCTTTTCGTCCATACCCTATAGGTAAAGTTGCCAACTTGATCTCCCTTAAATCGATACTTGCTTACCACGAATGCTACCAAATAAGTAGACATCGGTGGCGTTTGTTTGAACGTAGTGGTCACCATGCCATTTTTTTCTTCTGTTTTAAGTACGTCCATATTAGAGATCGCCCTATATGCCTTATTGTGCGTCAAACTGATGTTGAATTTCGCCTTGTAGATGGGCTCGTCCCAACATGGGAACGCTAATCGAGCGTACGTCGGCTCGAATTGAGTCGTTGCAGCGTACCCACTAGAATAGAACAAAAATTGGATTTTACTTAACCCATTCCAGACCGTTTGCACATTGTGTGTGCAATTGATTTCCAAGGATATAAGACCAGTTGCACACCAGGTGTGCAATAGTAGTAATGAGCAATTATCAATTATTCTGAGTATTCGCTCCTGAGAACCGTGTTCCAAAGAAATCGCCGTATCGAATTGGTTAATTCGTATGGAGGTAGATAGTAATATATGTCAAAAAACAAATGAGAATTTTATGTAATGTATCTAATTATTCATCGTATATAACAATTGGATAAAACGCTCATGTCCATGAAAATGGAAAGTAATTAAATATCCAACAAATGCTTCGAATTGACATTTTTTAATTGACATTTCAAAGAGTATCTGACGAAGTCTGAGTAAATTGGAGGCAGACATTTCTTCATGTCAAACTTTAAGTACAGTAAGTTCCATACATATTCGTACGTATTTGAACAACTTCAGTTTTTGTCGTTATTTTACTGTATACGATTCCGAGTCAAAAAATAAAATCTGGTTTGAGTCTCCAAAGTCTGATGTTATTCGCGTATTATCTACTCATTTAATTCAGTTTCATCTGACCTTGCACTGCCGTCCTGATCTTAATCTTCAAATATTTTCAGAATTTCAGGATTGGATCAGGTTTTATTGTTTATCCTGATTTAATCCTGATCGTTGAGTATTCTGTATTAAAACAGGACTTACAAATTTTTTTTAATACTGTTATACAGAATAAAATCAGACCTTAGAAAGTACTTACAAAGGACTTATTTTTTGACTCGGGATAAATGATCTGATTTCTATTCGAGTCTCAACTTCTACTCACTAATGTATACATATAATAATTTTGTATGTTACCTCAAATTCATTTATATTTATTATGTTATCTTTTCTCTTGAGGACTGCTACAAATTTTTTTTACGTGTTAAAGTAAATGTTCTAATTTCTAGTCACTATTTTTGTATAGTTTTATGTGTCATTTTAACCTTTAATTAACCCTTTCTTAAAATGATAGAAACATAAGCCAGTGGGTATAAATTACGACGTGAACAGAAATCGGGACATTTGCCTTAAAGTGTAACAGAAAATGACTATTCATCTGAGGCTCCACAAAAATTTGGAAAAATGCTTTTGTACAGTTTAAAATTTATATGCGTCTTACTAATTTTTATCAAAATCGGCTACGGTTCTCGTGGCTATAAGTAATAGTGGTATATACAGAGTGTTACAAAAAAATGTATACACACTTTAAATAATTATATAGTCGATATTTATTCAACTGCGTTTCATTTTCAAAATCTAATACAATCTAAAGACATTCTTCAATTGGTGTGCATATATTTTTTGGGACACCCTGCATTTGTTACTTACGCCAAATATAACAGAAATTGAGAAGCTTAGTTTTGGAGTTATACTATAAATTTAAAATTAATATATAATAGCGAATAAAAGCTACAATAGCTACATTGATTTGAATAAAAATAGTTTCAGGATTTCGAAAATTTCTACAATAATAACTAATTTCGGAATACTAGCTGATCACCCGGCGTTTTCCGGGAGTTTATTTTTCTAGCCGTCTCTCAGGCAGAAAAAAATGAGAGATTAATACGTTATCTACCGTGTCGATCAACGATGTTCGATCCTATTATACGATTGAAACCAGCAGGAAAACAAAGTTTATATACAATTAATACCGAAAGGTGAAGCAAGTTTAATTACCGGCTACATTTATTCTAAATCGAAAACTTGAATTACTTCGTATCTGTTAAAAATTTTGAAAAAAGAACGAGANTAAAAGCTACAATAGCTACATTGATTTGAATAAAAATAGTTTCAGGATTTCGAAAATTTCTACAATAATAACTAATTTCGGAATACTAGCTGATCACCCGGCGTTTTCCGGGAGTTTATTTTTCTAGCCGTCTCTCAGGCAGAAAAAAATGAGAGATTAATACGTTATGTACCGTGTCGATCAACGATGTTTGATCCTATTATACGATTGAAACCAGCAGGAAAACAAAGTTTATATACAATTAATACCGAAAGGTGAAGCAAGTTTAACTACCGGCTACATTTATTTTAAATCGAAAACTTGAATTACTTCATATCTGTTAAAAATTTTGAAAAAAGAACGAGCGTGAAAATTGTAGAACATAAAAAGTTGTGAAACTCTTATTGCAAACGTTTTTCGATGCGAACAATATTAACAAAGTTACAACAGATTTTCAATATCTCCTCTAAACCTGCCCCTTCTCTACTGCGTGGAAATTAAATTGAAATTGAAAATGGAAATTGGTTTCTCATTTAATTCTATACAATTTTAATTCAAGTTAAATCAGATAATTTTGTCATACCCCCAGTATTTCTTTTATTGTATTTGTATTTTTATTTACATTATTTTTAAGTTTATATTTTTGCTATCTATTTATGTTAGTATTTTAAGCATGTCACACTGTTTTTTGTCTTCCTTTGTACATTCAAGGGAACTCATGCTCAATAATAATAGTAATGATAATAGTAATAATAAAGCAGCCTTACACGACGATGTTCCTTTCTGTGATCCTGCTCCTATAAAATCCCATCGATCTGTTGCTCAAAATTCCTTCGTATTTTATCTGAAGCGAGTAGTGATGATCTATATCAAACTGGGGTAATACCCTAATCTTCAGGATCTCATGTTCTTCGTCCTTTTCATACTTATTTCCCAAAGTCTTTGTTGTATTCAAATCCACGAACTTAACATCGTAGATTGTCAAATCTTTTACGTTCAGCATCAAAGTATTGCTCGTGACCAGCGCTATTAACCTAATGTCCACTTCACCATCAAATGTGAATTTCACCAAATCAGGCGTGAGGTGCAATTTGTATTCGGTCGGTTTCACTAAGCCGGACGGTAGCCGATATTTCAAATCTACTTCCTTGTCGATGGTATTCTCGAACGTGAAATTCGCCTGGCAGATCCCCAGGACGAGGAGAAACATTACGAAGGTTTCCGTCATTTTAGATTCGCTGACCGCGTTCAATACCCAGCATCCACCGTTGTTTCCTAGTATATAATTCCTGTTTAATGAGACAGTTCTGCCGGAAATGCCTCACTTTCTAACTAACACTTCGCTCTGTCGGGCACGCGATATTTACTAACTTACTTCTAGCGATATGTAATCGGTCACCGCGTTTCGTGTACATATTCAAAAGGATATATATAAACGACGAACTGATCGCACGCGGCGATAAATTTTAGACTGTTACTGCGTTGCGGAATGTACGGTGTCAATTCTATGGAGCTCTTGTTTAAATTAAAACGCTCCAACGTAATAAAAAATATAATTATTTTAAGTTCGATGAGAGAATCGCAATTACTAGAATAATTTGATAATAAGGGATTGTTAAAATATGTTATTACTAGACATTTATAAGTAGTATTACATCTATATTAAGGGTTTCAGGCATTTCAAAATTATTCTGGCTACAGTTATTCGACTTTTTGCAAAATTCGTCAAAATACGCATTTTCGATTAAAATTCCTCCAAGGTACCATCAAATTTCTTATGACACACGAAAAATGTCTTCTTTCCCATTGGAATTTCGTATAAATAAAATACCATAACTTTTTTTTCAAACGTTTTCAAACTCACATTCAGAACACCTGCATTGAAGAAATGATCTTACTACTATTTTTGGGTCATGCTTGCCTAAGGGAAACTAACACAATAAAAAAGCACAATACGTACACATAGACATACGATTTGTCGCACCAAAAGTTCTTATGAATGGTCAAATGGAAGTAGAAAATAATTGAGCCCTTTATTTTGAAAGTGGCCCAAGTCCATTTCTCAAAGAACTCCAGCTAGCTACTTCTATATTTACATTTCTACGTTATCTTCTCATTTTGAAGGATATTGTAACTGATATATTTAAACTCAGGAAGATCTTGTAAGCAGAAAATTGGCTGATAAATAGAATGATAGAAATTCTTATTTTGAAAAGGGCTGCAATTCCATTTTGAGAGTTTCAAAGAGATATGAAGTATATTATAAGGTAAAATTTTCGAGATAAGATGTTTCTGTTTTATTATTAAAGTAATGATGTTCGACGCGTTCAGTTAATCATTTTTATTTCATATTATTTTTTACTAACCGAAAGAGGGTAAACTGGTTAAAAATGTATTGGATGTGATTTTTGAGAACTGAACTATAGTATAAAACGTTGTATAAAATCTTAATGAATGGACCTACTATCACATCGGGGAAGACCAAGAAATTTTAATAATATTAAATTAACATCGATGTATGAAAACACAAGATCAATCGCAATACTAAAATACAACATTCATGCAATTTATTACACTATGTACCACCGGTACACGAAAATGNGGGAAGACCAAGAAATTTTAATAATATTAAATTAACATCGATGTATGAAAAAACAAGATCAATCGCAATACTAAAATACAACATTCATGCAATTTATTACACTATGTACCACCGGTACACGAAAATTATTACAAATTCCTCCCGAATACGAAAATTGAAAAGCAATGGATAATATTATTAATTATAATGTAACATTTCTTCAAAAGTAAATAAATGTTGGATATTTTTTACTTTTATAACATAAAATTATATGTATTCCTCTTTAATTCAAGAAAAATTTATTGTTTCCATAGACTTGTGCCTTTTTAAAAAGTAGACCAATTTTTTCATTAATTTTGAAAGTGACTTAAATCCATTTATATCATCAAAAACATATTATTATATTTCTCAAACAATGTATATTATGCAAATTGGGTTGGAAGATTATACGTTCTTGGAAGCAGAAAGCCAGTATACTACCACATTACACCGAGGAGAGGTTACTAAAAAGTGGCAGCCTAAGGGTCTGTTCACACTAGCGGACCGTACCGTACCGTACCGTACCGTACCGTAACTTTCACGTAATTTTTGGAGTCGGGCCGTAAAAAAGTAGGGCCGTAGCAAAGAGTCTAAGGGAAACCCGTACATCGTACCTTCAAAAATTACGTACAAATTGATCTGAACCTTAGGGGGTCGGCAGTTAAAGAAAGGTCTAGCATGTAGTCGAAACTGCACAGCAGGTGGTGCACCCACACTTTCGCGCTCGTCTCGAGAAGTCGCCAGTCCTTCCTGAGGGCCTCATGCTTTTACATGGGTTTTCCTTAGACTCTTTGCTACGGCCCGACTCCAAAAATTACGTGAAAGTTACGGTACGGTACGGTACGGTCCGCTAGTGTGAATGGACCCTAATGGGACCACGCGCCCCAAAAAAGAGTCTATAATTTTTTGCGCCCTCTACAATCTGCAGTACCGAAAAGTAAAAAACAACACGCGAAACTATCGTCGGTTCTAAACTGTCTTACTCCGTTAGACATGTTACCGACGAGTCATCGATGTACTGCTAATGAAGTAATATCACAGACAAAGTATACCAAAAAAAGAACCTTTTAATGAAAAGGTAAAAAATTAGGCAAGTTTGAGATGTGTTGTTACAATAAAAATAAAGACAAAATCCCTATTGTTGTCAAATTAAGGACTGCAAAGTAGTGAAATCACAGCAAGGGTTGTAGTCAAGTTTAAAAAATTATGTACAAAAGGCAAAGTTGCAGCACAATAGAGCAAAATGTGTCAATTGATAAGAATATTTTTATACAGAAATATAATGCTCTGTTTAAGTAATAACAGTGACATTGGTACTTTTGCTCTATTGTGCTGCAACTTTGCCTTTTGTACATAATTTTTAAACTTGACTACAACCCTTGCTGTGATTTTGTCTTTATTTTTATTGTAACAACACATCTCAAACTTGCCTAATTTTTTACCTTTTCATTAAAAGGTTCTTTTTTTCGGGAGACTTCACGACTTTTCATGTAGTCTAAGAAGATAAAGGAGACACTATATGGCCGTAATTCATAGTCGCATGGGCTTGTTAAATTTCCCGTGCCATGTGTACAGGGAACAGACGGCGATCTTAAACATGTATAAGTACTATGGATAAATGGATTGTACATATACAATGCTGGCCTCAGTTCTGAACTTAATTTTACGCCTATAATTATATTTCAATACGCAACAGGTCAATTGAATGAAAAACGATTCTATCGAGCGGTAAATACAACGTTAAATATGCTCACTCGTCCATCGCCCAATAAGCCAACATATTCGTCTTCTAATAATAATTCTATAATTGTTCCTCCGGATCTTCAGTTCTTCAATGGGTATAATGTAACACAATTATTTTAATCGTAACATTTCCGCCTAACCTCGTCATATAAATCGAACGCAGTTAAACCAATCACATTGTATACTGCATCTTTCAATAGAATAGCGTACAAATCATACGGATCGCATGGTTGGTGATGTCTCCGCATCAGATCAACTAACCCAGGTGCAATGACATAAAAAATCCTTAATTTATCCAATATTTCGATAACCAACAAATATCGCATTCCCGTATATATTTCTGAATTTATATGTTGGTCGGTAACGATCTTCGACCAAACGATACGACGTCCATTGATTTATTTTCGTAATATAAACAATGAAATTGAGCCTTTCGATGAAGTCTATCGCTGTCAACGTTATCATTAAAATCAAAATTAATATTATTTTAGGTTGGTCAATGTAATTATATTAAATTCAACTAACTTCTCGGTCCAAACAATTCCCTAGGTGGAGACGAAAAATCTTGAATCAGCCAATTCTAGTGAAATCTTAAAGTAAACTTCGTATTAACAACATCTTTTAGAGTAAGATATGTTTTAAATCGAAAAGGAGTCAATAAAAACTTAATTAAAAGGGCATGCTGCCACCTAACGGTTCAAACTTGCCTCCGGGGCTCTATCGCGCCCTTTGATAAGTAGAAAATAGTACAATGCATTTCTTTGTGTACAGTCACAGCCGGGGGAGGCGGATTCTGTTTATCCAGAATTTGAACATTTTTACTGTCGCGTACACTGTTCTTCTCGCATGTATTTCATACTATTTTTTTACCCTGCTCTGGTCCGAAACACCTGGAACAGGTAAAAACCTAGCATGGTTACATTTAATGAAATGAGTAAGCTGGATGCTATAAATCCGAGAAGGACAGATAAGCGAACACTCTTCACTTTTCGTCGTCCGAGTTAATAAAAAGACGTCCCATCTGTCCTCCTCATTCAAACTTATTCAGGGGAAAGAGTATAAAAAATTAAGGCGTTTTGGCCTGAGTAATAGTTATTGAACAAAACATTGGTTAATGTTTCCGTGTCTGTCATAATATAAAAGAGAAGCCGCTTTTTCAACAAAAGTGTTGACGTAATGAGGGTTTTTTTTCCAAATGCTCTAGTTTTCCCTTATTACTTATGCGTCCCATTCAGGAGATTTTTTCGTTACTATTGCAGTTCATACCTCCTTTTTTTAGTTTATTTTTATAGCAATGTTGCTTTAAGTCAAGTTAATAGCTGTGATTTACCGTCCTAGAGATCCCACACGCAGGGGCTAAACCTTAGTTATTAGACTCACAGGTAGTTTTTTTTGTGTGGAAAGGTCGATTTTATGGCTTCTGCAACGAAATCTCAGGATTTCTTGGCGACGATACTTTCGGAAACATCGCATGCGATGTTTTCTGTCCGACCTCCTTTCTGCTAGTGTAAATATTATTAAATAGCAAGAGTAATTATTATTTTTTTAACTCATATTCATTTTATTCATTTTATGAAATATAATAATAAATATAAATAAGGAAATAGTTACGTTAATTAATAAGAAAGAATTAATTAAATTAAGAATATAATTATTTATGATAGAGAGAGGGAGTTCGTAGGTACATGGACGAGGTAAAAGAAAAGAAAGAACTTCAGAGAATAGAAATGCCATGGACTCTGAATGTCGATCCGTCGTTCGCTATTGGCTCTTTTGAAGGACTGTACTCTTCGATATTTTTTATCAATTCATGGAGAGAGTGAGCCGATTGCGATTTGTACAATGTATATCTATGCCACCTCCATATAATGTTTGTGAACCTTATTATTAATTGGCACCAAATTGTTGACGATGCATTTGAAAAGATTGGATGTTCACACATCGAGTGCAATTCTTCAATGAAATGTTTCGTTTTTCATTTAGTATTTTTTTCATGTTTAAACTTGTTTAACCAATACTTTAATCCGATGTGTAAGGTAAAAACACTCTCCTGTTTGGGAACCTCGTTACCGAACAAACATCTCTCCAAGAGACCCTCGTGAACAGAGTGAACAGCAGGGGACCCGCACTTTTGGTCATCGAGCTGCCGACTATCACGGGGGCCTACCGAAGTCCCCGGCTTTTACACGCTTTTAATATATGCTCTGGAGCACTGCCTATAGCACTGCCCAACTCGACGAAAGTCTCGAAAAATGCGGAAACGCAGCGCATCGCATCGCGTCGCTCGTTCAGTGAAGATTGACCATTATCCGGCTAGACCCTTTTTTACAGACAGTATTGAAAATAACCATTCGGAAACCCTTGAGTTTCGGAGTTACGAAAAAGTGAACAGATGTTTCCCATTTCGCGTTAGTCTTTATTGTTTGGTACAGATAAGCAGTCCTTCCTCACGCGGATCAGAGCAGGTAGCCGAATATGACAGTCTCACAGGTTTATTACTTGATTTATATTAATCTCCGAGGCGTCTTTTATCTTCGTATCGTTATGAATTGTTAATGGAAATGTTAATAAAAATAGTCATTCGGAGACGCTTCAATTCCCGAATGAGAAAATCGAAGCAGGTAGATTCGGTCACTCGCAAACATATGTTTTTAAAAACATATCAAGCAAACATTATCAGTTATCAATGTTTTCTAGTTTATCAAAGCGCAAACCCTTAGATATTTCAATTAGACTTAGGCCACTTTCAAAATAAACGGCTCAATTACTCAATGCTACTGAACTGGCATTTGCTAGATTCCAATGCTCTATGCACATCTGAACTATTATCTTCTGCAGATCACGTAAAAACTATGAATATTCCGCTTTCTGACACAGCGGAATAATTAATTGAGTAATGTACACTGTACACGATTAACCTGCGCTTTCGTTGTTGGATAACATACAAAAAATGCATCGGCTTCTAACGAATTAATAAAAACATTTTGAACAGTGATGTCTTTTTTTATGGCAGGAGACATGAATAATATACATCACCACTCAAAAAGCTTATCTGGACGTATCATTCTTGTATCAAACAAATCATATTTTATGGTAGAAAATGTACAGTTTGAAATTAATCGGGAAGAATGTTAAACTTGCGAAGGAACGTTTTCCAGTTGAGAATATAAACAATTTCCTGTTTTCTTCTCACTAATTACTGGAAAATATTTAATGGTAGGTATTATTTAGACGCATTTGATAATGTCATAGTTACTCTTATTACTTCTTTGTTATACATCATTAACGACAGGGTATAAAAATATTTATTTCAATCTGTGCGCATTGAAATAACCGCATCGAACCGTAAATAGTAAAATATATTAGTATACTATGGGAACTATACATATATATACTTCTGTCACGTGTGAAGGCACTTATCGTACATTAATTATAAAAAATGTCTCTGTTCTCGTTAGTGCAGTATTAAACGAATCATATATATTTAATGCTAAACTATCTGTAGTTCTAATATAATTGAGACGAACATTAAAATAAATTATACTTATTAAAAAAATGTATCTTAGCTTAAAATATAACCTCATGTTTCTCTCACAATTAATTGTTATGAAATGTTTAATTAGGAATTATTTTAACACATTTGATGATGTTACAGGTCCTTCTACTATTTCGTTGTCGTACATACTCTCACCGAAAGAATATAAAAATATTTATTTGCACTCTCTGTACGTTTTTTATGAAATCTATTGGCACAGTTGCAGCGCTACGTTCTTCTGTCGCGTTTTTGCGATTCGCATAAGTATACTCCTGGTATATTAATTCTAAAGCTGTTCATGCTTGATTGCATTCGTTCGTTTGTTTGATCAGTTTCTATTTCATTAAAACTATTCTCTAGTGCGGCTATTTTATTAAAACTATGCCTTAGTAAAATCGAGTAATAAATAATGAGAATATAATAAGGAACGACGCAACTGCCATCGTGTTAGCACTATCGAAGCTCTGGAATACATCACTCTGATCGCCCAACCACTCATCTACAGTTGACCTGTACTTGGCAACCCACATCAAGTTCGGTGTCACCTTTTCCGCGATAAGCTTCATCGTTCCTTTTCCCGTCAGGTTATTCGTCGTCAAAAAATTTGTCAGCTGAAATCAAACGGACAATTTTATACATTTCGATTTCAATTAAAAAATTCTTCATTAATCATAAATTGATGGGTGTTTATGTCTTGCTTCTATCAGCACAGGATAACTTTTATAGGATAATCGGAGGATATAACGATATATGTATATACATATACTTTTTGTTAGGTGGCTGAAATCGATACATTTTTGAAAGAGTACACTCCGAAACAGCGCTACAAGGCAGAATGTCAATGTCATCCACAACCTTGACCAAAATAATAAAACATTAAATTATTTATTATATCAATATAATGAAATACAGTATATAATACTACATGAATTATTGCATCAATTAAACTCTAAAGAAGAAAGAACGAAGTATACAGGGTGTTTCAAGACCCATGGTCAATAATTTAAGGGATGATTCTAGAGACTAAAATAAACCGAAAATAAACAATACTAATCTTTCGTTCAAAGCTTCGTTAATTAGATATTAAGCATTAAATAATAAAATGCTCCTAAGCCTAAAAGGCCCCTGAAAATAAAAATTATTGCAAGTTAACTTTTTTTCAAAATTTGCAGTTTATTTGATTTGAAAAAATTATTTCATATTCTTTAAGAAATTTTGAGCAAAAGGTGATGTATGAGTTTTTTTTCGTAGAATTTGTAGTTTCATAGTAAAAAATTCAGAAGGTCAAATTTTCGAAAAATCACGATTTTTTAATTTTGAGAATTTTTTTCTCAGAAACTATGTTTTACAAGAGAAACTCAGAAATTACTTTTTGTTTCAAATTTCTCAAAGAATACGAATATAATTTTTTCATATCAAATAAACTGCAAATTTTTGATAAAAAAGTTAATTTGCACACGAGTTGCCTACTTTAAGGGGCCATTCTTTAATACTTAATAACTAATTAACGAGGCTTCGAACGAAAAATTAGTATTCTTTATTTTCCGCTGATTTTAGTCTCTAGAATCACCCCTTAAATTATTGACCATGGATCCTGAAACACCCTGTATAAGAGAAGAATATCAGTGACGTTTAGGTAGACTATCATGATGTATGAGAGAAGAGGATACGTAACGAAATCTATTTTTAGAAAGATCGGCTACGAAATCGAACTTACATTAAGATACTGTCCACTATTTGTAACTGCTTCAGCAATCGCTACAGCGACATCTTGCAAGGCGGATTTGTAATTCGGTCTGAAATCACGAAACAAAGAAATTAGATCAATTATATTAGATACAGATTCACACTCTCATGCCATAACCATTTAGCATTATTTTTATTTTTCTCTTAATGTTGTATGAATCCTGAAGTAAACATGGTGCCATAGCATTGAAATTGTAATAATCATTAAATATTACATTTTTAAACATTGTACAAAATTTGAGAAATTTCACGAGGCTATTAAAAAAATTGTCGCACCTTGAGTTTTTGTTTTGAGTGAAAAAACTTTGATTTCATTCATGAACAAATATACGCGCGCGCGTGCAGTAACGAAAGGATTTTCTAATTTTGTACTATTGTTAATATAATACATGCTTTGAGAATATTTTAAAGTTGAAATATAATAATATACACGTCGAGGATATTATTTCAAATGCACTATAAAAAGAGAGCAAATGTTGAAATTGTACGATTTGTAGACAACGTAAACAAGTACAATTGTATAAAAAACTGCGAATATCAGAATTTTAGAAACTATTCAAAATCGCTTGACTTAAAAAAACACGTCGACAACTTTCGACAAAAAGCTTCGTAAGAGATTATCGACTTACATATTGGACATAGCGTCTTGTCACGTTTCTTAAATGTTTAATTAGCTTAAGGTTCATACAACCTTAAATAAACATAACATAACAATGATCACGATGAAAAGAAAGGAAAGTATGACGTTAGTTACGTTTTCTCGATGTGGTTATATTCTTTGTACATGAAATATAGAACTAGGTGAGGACCGGTCGGATATCTAGATATCACGTTTTTCGCAGCGGTCTGGAAATCAATCGGGTAGTTTGGATCGAGAGTAGAGTTCAGATAATTCCACAGAATGTCAGACGAGTTCGAACAGGCTAGAGCTTCCAGCAGATCCTTCCTATCATCCTCATTGGGCGTAGATACAGTTATGAACACCAGAGTATCAGCCCACACGCTCTCGTTCTCGTTTCTGACCCCAGCGCAGAGAATTTCCTTCTTCAGGTCAACGTCCAATCTATGCAGAAGATTATGGTAAGAATTTTTTGAAAAAACTTATTTGTCAGAAAATATGAGTACGACATTGTCTTTCAGATCGTTGTCTCTAGACTGCGGATCTTAGCCTTCATGAGGAAATTAAATATAAACACTAATACATAGAAGTATATATCAGTGACTGTAAGAAGTATTCGTACACCAGTCAAATTCAAACGAATCTTCATAATTTACATGGAAGAGTTGCTCGTAGATAATATTTCGTAAATGCATGGAATAGAAAGAGAAGGCTCGAATTAAAAAAAATAATGTTAATAATCCTGCCGAATTCTGGAACAGAATAATATAAT
>SMSR01009352.1:0-18382 GCA_019453355.1 Ceratina japonica | reverse complement strand
CCTGTATATATGATTTTAAGTGTAATATTTATGGAGCATTAATACATAATTATATTCTTAATATTTTAGTTCTGATTTAACTAGTGTGAAGATAGAACCTCCTTAAATACGAACAGACTTTCTATAATTACTCCAAAAAAAAAACCGATTGAAGGATTAAATCCTACATTAATAAAGTCTTACATTTTAATCGCATTCTTTAAATGAAGTATTTCCATACAGAACCAGAATTGAAAAAGCAAGCCATAGATTTAATACTAATCTCGTCGTTTCGAGAAATGAAACACGGCCAAAACCGGGTCGACATTCATTGTCCCGAGTTGTACATCGATTTCTTAATCGAAATTCGTCTCTATAAGAACGGGCGATGAGTAGAACAATGGGAGATGAGGATACGTGCTACTAACTTGGTCCCATCGCATCCGAACGCCCATTGTACTAATAGCCACTAACAATACTTCCGTTCCTCCTTTCTCTTTCACAATTACTGTCTCACGACTCCTCGCGGAAGATCTCGTCTAGATACGGCGAGGTATCAAAGCCCCTCTTACCCAGACGCGTTCGGGTCGAAAAATTGTTGAAAGCGCGCGAGCCGGAAACTTTGATTACCCGGCTGCGTTTCCACGATTCGAAATTATTTAATTATGGATGAGAGGAGGTGGAGGAGCAGCGCGTTGGCGTGCGGCGCTACAGAAGAGATCGTTTCGGAACGATAGAAAGGTGCGATAGAGCGGATTCCTCCGCGTGGACTGCGTCCAGGAATATTACTTTCGAGCGGAGTAAATGAAATTCAAACTTTTACAGTTCCCCTCGGCTCCGGCTGGGTTAACGTCCAAGGAACTTGCCCGCGCGCCGCGCCGTTAAGACCGCGACAAGGAAAGTGCAGAGATTGCATTCGGGAAAATTGCCGCGCGGCAACCAATATATAAATCCGCGGGCGTGACGCGTTAATTGAAAAATCGCAATGAAAGAATGGCGAAGCGCAGGAACCCGTGAAAATGGTTGCACCGGGTTTTCCATATATACAAAATCATTAACTGCGAACGGGAACGGTTCAGAAGTATTGCGGTAATTGTACTAATTGTACAAACACACGAAGTCGTATAAAAATTTTAATTAAAACCAGTCTTATAAATTGTGGCGATCATTATCAGAGCAGAATTTGGAATTCAAAGCGAACAGGATTGCCAGTTTTCCTGGTTGCACGTCAGAACACATTTTTTATAATAGAATGAGATTTTATACGGAGGCAGATGATCGCAAAAAATTAGTTGAAAAATACGGCAAGCCTCGTAGGATGTTTTTCTCACTGACTCATTAATTCCAGGGTCGGCGCTCGTCGGAGCAGATACGTTAACAATGCCAGGGAATCAGACAACGGCAGCTTCTCAGAGGAAGTGAATTGTTTATCGAATGGATATAACGACGATGGGGGAGTAAATAACCGAGGAGGAGCAACACGTTAATTGCTGTTTGCTCGCTCAGCATCCGAGCTCTCAACGATACGTGTTTTCTCGTCTCCTCCTCGTGGAAAATAATAAAGCCTGTATAACCAGGTTCGATTTTTAATCGCATCCAATTCGCAGTTCATGAAGGATCCGTTAGTTCGGAATTGAATTGGATTCCTTCAGGATTTCTGCATCGCCGATTATTGCTCTAAATGAATTTCTTTCCTTTGCAATTTCATTGTAAATCTACAAAATAAATTATGTTTTTTTAATTACATGAATTTAATAATTAAGGAAATAAATATAGATGGAATATTTCGTAGATAAGTATGATATAACGAGAGATTGAGATTCATAGAATCTGGAATAGCACCCTTGACATAGAGAAGTAACAATGCATCTTTTGGGAGCGCGGGCCAGCTTATCGGGACTCGGTCTGCGATAAACTGCAATCTACTTCCTTCCCTTTCGTTCTTTGACACTGCCGGACGCCCTCTTCCGTTCGAGTGCTTGCTCGACGAGCTCGTTCGATGAATTCGAACGGAGACCTTGCAAAAATCTACCGAAGAGCAACGACTCCTTTAAAAACATCACTGACCGAGTAAAGCTAGTTTCGTGGTAAATTGGAAGAGCTAGTGATCGATCATGGAAGCTGAAGTCGCATGATGGAAAAGGAGCCAGGACGAACGATCAGTTTCCTAGATCTGTCACGAAAAAGCAAATTTATGGTTCTAAGAACATTTATTTCACTTGTTCAAATAAGAAGATGACTATTGTGAGAGATAGTCTCTTTCCATAGTCTTTTTTCCATTATCTTTTCATATTCATTTCCTACTCATTTATAGTGAATGAAACTGCTTGTAAAATTACCTGAAGTGAAAGAGGGAAGAATTGTACCGATCATTCATGGTTTAATTTCTAAGTGACTCATTTCGCAGACATTTCGACAGCTACCATGGGAGATCGTATTTTTTTCTCAAATGCTACCCTTTTACGTCCACTACTCATTTCCAGTGAAAGAAACTGCTTGTGGAACTGGCTGGAAAATGTCCATGAGCGTTCTACTTATGGTTATGCAACCTTCCATGCGTGGAGGTTCACCTCGCAAGGACGCACGTGCGTCCGTCCCGTTCTCCGCCGCTCGAATACCATCGAGACCGACTCGGCCATATTCGAGTGCGAGACAGCGTTCATCGTGTTTTTCCAAGAAAGAGAAGGAATTGTTCTTTTACGGCGCGGGAACAGCCATTTTTGCCGCAACACGGCTAACCGTGTTCTGTGATATACCCGCGAGCATACGTTGATTTCCGAGAATCGTTTGTCCAAACAATTTCACGCACTTTCCTCGGTGAGAACTAACGTAAGTCCTAAATAAACAAATAACTCTTGTGAACATAAAATATCAATTCTATTTGATAATAAATATTAGAAAATAAAATTAAGATTGAATCTGAGTGTAAAAAAATATTTATGATTCTACAAGGAATATTAAAATCTGAAGTAAAATACGCGAAGGCAAAAGTGACTGTCTCCAAACCGGAAAGAAAGAGCGTTATGCATTACCTCTATTTTAAACGTTCGCCAACGCGAGATCGAGATTTGTGGATTCCTCGACAAAACGATATCCTCTTACATAAATCAAAGTTACATACTAATCAACTGGTTTACACTAATTGGATTAGTTGCACGTAATGTAATCACCGGTGAATTAATAAGCGAATCACCGTCATAAATTAAAAACTTCTTCTCTTTTTAGCAACAAACTTATCCACGATTAGGTTCAAAGTTCTAAGAGATTGAGAACGAGAAAGATTACGCGGGAACGAACTGAAAATGGCCCGCGAAAACCTCGTGTTTACTGCGCCGAGCAGAAGGAATCGATCGCGCGTTACCGGCCGAGTCTGCGGATTGGACCCACCGCGTCCCCTGTTCGAAACTTAACCTGCGCGACCTTCTCTCGCACTGTTTCTCGGACGATTAACACGTCCCACGAGTCAACACGATTGACGACTCCTTACAAGTCCTTCGACACCGTCGCCCGCCCACGCGACGGCACGTTCTTGTAACCGGGAATTCCTTTTATCAAACCTCTTCATGTTTGTTTTCTATCGCCGGCACCCGTTCACCCCTCAACCAGTTAACGTAGCTTCCCTTTCGCACACCGGCACCGACACTTAACGCTGTTTCACTTTGTACGAAGCGTCTTCACGACGAGGAGTTACATTTTGTTCGGCGGCCGTTTTTAACCACCGAGTTCTCGCGGGTAAACACACTGGGTAGGCTTGGCCGTGGTCAGAGAGCCGCTACGGCGATGTGGCATTGCTGACGGGTACACATGGAACGCGACCCTCCGCCGACCGTGTGCCGAGCAAACAGCTGCCGTCTATCCCCCACCAGACGGACGCCCCCGTTGCGTCGTTCCAGCAATCAACCTTTCGCCTTCCTTTTCCTTCCCCGAGACGGAACACTTTTATCAATGAACTTCTTGTACGCTCGCTTTTGGCCATCAACCATTTCCTTGTANGTTTAAAAGAAGAGTTGAATCTTTAGGGACAATCACAGTGTTTTAAGTGATTCTTCANCGAGCAAACAGCTGCCGTCTATCCCCCACCAGACGGACGCCCCCGTTGCGTCGTTCCAGCAATGAACCTTTCGCCTTCCTTTTCCTTCCCCGAGACGAACACTTTTATCAATGAACTTCTTGTACGCTCGCTTTTGGCTATCAACCATTTCCTTGTACACAGACGTTGTTTTGTTATCGATCCTTCGAGAAAACGATCTGACTTCTAGGACGGCCTTTAAGTTTATTAGATTAATATATACTTTGATTGTGTTTAAAAGAAGAGTTGAATCTTTAGGGACAATCACAGTGTTTTAAGTGATTCTTCAAGGTCGATGAATATTATTTCTGGGAGAAAAGATTATTTTATTATCGATCTTTGAAAAAAATGGTCTGACTTCTCTCTCTCTCTCTCTCTCTCTCTCTCTCTCTCTAGGACAGCCTTGAAGTTTTGAGATTAATATACTTTGATTGTCTTTAAAAGAAGAGTTGAATCTTCAGGGGTGGTCACACAGTATTTTAAGCGATTCCTTCAAGGTCAATAAATAATTTCTGGGAAAAAAGATTATTTTATTATCGATCCTTGAAGAAAATGGTCTGACTTCTCTCTCTAGGGTAGCTTTGCAGTTTTCTAGATTAAAAGAAGAGTTGAATGTGTGTTTTGGGATGATCGCAGTGTTTTAAGTGGTTCTTCAAGGTCAATGAATATTATTCCCGAGAAAAAACATTACATTGTTATCGATTCTTGAAGAAAATGATCTGACTTCTAGGACAGCCTTTAAGTTTTTTAAATTAATATACTCTGATTGTCTTTATATTAAAAGAAGAGTTGAATCTTTAGAGATGATCACACATTTTAAGTGATTCTTCAAGGTCAATGAATATTATTTCTGGGAGAAAAGATTATTTTATTATCGATCTTTGAAGAAAATGGTCTGACTTCTCTCTTTAGGGTAGCTTTTCAGTTTTCTAGATTAAAAGAAGAGTTCAATGTGTGTTTTGGGATGGCTACACAGTATTTTAAGTGATTCTTCAAGGTCAATGAATATTATTTCCGGGGAAAAACATTATTTTATTATTGATTCTTGAAGAAAATGATCTAACTTCTAGGGTAGCCTTTCAGTTTTGTAGATTAAAAGAAGAGTTGAATGTTTTGGGATGGTCACACAGTATTTTAAGCGATTCTTCAAGGTCAATGAATATTATTCCCCGGAAAAAACATTACTTTATTATCGATTCTTGAAGAAAATGATCTAACTTCTAGGACATCCTTTAAGTTTTTTAAATTAATGTACTCTGATTGTCTTTAAAAGAAGAGTTGAATCATTAGGGATGATCGCAGTGTTTTAAGTGAGTCTTCAAGGTCAATTAATATTATTTCTGGGAAAAAAGATTATTTTATTATCGATCTTTGAAGAAAATGGTCTGACTTTTCTCTCTAGGGTAGCTTTGCAGTTTTCTAGATTAAAAGAAGAGTTGAATGTGTGTTTTGAGATGGTCATACAGTATTTTAAGCAATTCTTCAAGGTCAATGAATATTATTTCCGGGAAAAAACATTATTTTATTATTGATTCTTGAAGAAAATAATCTGACTTTTAGGACAGCTTTTAAGTTTTTTAGAATAATATACTCTGATTGTCTTTAAAAGAAGAGTTGAATCATTAGGGATGATCACACAGTATTTTAAGTAATTCTTCAAGGTCGATGAATATTATTTCTGGGAAAAAACATTATTTTATTATCGATCTTTGAAGAAAATGGTCTGACTTCTCTCTCTAGGGTAGATTTTCAGTTTTCTAGATTAAAAGAAGAGTTGAATGTGTGTTTTGGCTACACAGTATTTTAAGTGATTCTTCAAGGTCAATGAATATTATTCCCGGGAAAAAACATTATTTTATTATTGATTCTTGAAGAAAATAATCTGACTTCTAGGACAGCCTTTAAGTTTTTTAGATTAATATACTCTGATTGTCTTTAAAAGAAGAGTTGAATCATTAGGGATGATCGCAGTGTTTTAAGTGATTCTTCAAGGTCAATGAATATTATTCCCCGGAAAAAACATTATTTTATTATTGATTCTTGAAGAAAATGGTCTAACTTCTAGGGTAGCCTTTCAGTTTTGTAGATTAAAAGAAGAGTTGAATCTTCAGGGATGATCACACAGTATTTTAAGTGATTTTTCAAGATCGATGAATACTATTCCCGGGAAAAAAACATTTTATTATCGATTCTTCAAGAAAATAATCTGACTTCTAGGGTAGCCTTTAAGTTTTTCAGATTAATATATTCTGAACGTCTTTAAAAGAAAAGATGAATCTTCAAGAATGATCACACAGTATTTTAAGTGATTCTTCAAGGTCAATGAATATTATTCCCGGGAAAAAATGGTTAGATCTAACCGTATATAACTGTATATTGTCATACATCAAATTTGGAAATTATCATATATAATTGTTGTAATAATATTTATATAAATATTATTTTTGTATGCAGTGTATATTTGTGTTAAGTTATATACAATTTTATACAAGTATATCTGACTATATAGTGTTATATAAAGCTGGATATGATATTGTGTTAAATTATTTTCGATATTGAATAGCAAAAATGTGTATGCAAAACTACGTCTTTCTACAACAATTTAGGATTTTCTGCTATAAACTATGTATTTCTCTTCTTTTTATGAATATCTACAACTTTCTACTCTCGTAAAATAATTTTTTTTTGGGAAAAGAACAAAAATGCATAGAAAGACATAGTTTTTCATAGATATCTAGACTTTTCGATGCAAAACTACTTCTTTTGTGTATCAGTATGAAATTAACTCTTGGTTTAGCGGAAGAGGATAAGAAGAAAAAAATTGCGGTCAAGTAAACAAGCATTTTATATAAAATAATGTTACTAGAATAAAAGGGCGTAGAAAGTAGTAGAAAATTATAGAAACAGTAATAGAAAAGCGTAGAAATTCTTAAACTTTATGCGTGTATTTGCATAGAATGTCGTTGAAAATAGTAGAAAAGCATAAAAATCTCCACATTCATGCGTAGTTATACATGGAATATCATAGTTGTTGACGTAAAAAATAATAGATAGTAGAAATTAGTAGTTTATGTGAAGGAAAACCTATATGCTTTTTATGACAATCTATGCAAAAGGTTCCAAATGTCATAGTCTTTCATAGAAATTTTTCCGCCAGCCTTATATCTCTGTATATGATCGTACATAATTACATCTGGCTGTACGCTATTATATATACAATAAGTATATCAAATTATATATGATAATATACAAATTTGATATATGACAATAAACAATGGACAATATACATGGTGATATCTCACCATTTTTTCCCATTTAATGATTGCCATTTATGAATTATGTCAATGTGTTATGTAAAAGAGAGTATCGTAAAGATCGAAATAAATTGCTATAATATAATTCAATAAGAATCTTCTTCAGTTACACCCTGATTCATAAAACGATTTTAAGAACTATCAGAAAATTCCGTTTCCGGTTTCGTCGTAAAAATTCGTTCCGTAGAACGTCACGGCGATTAAAGAATATAAATGTTACTATTTGCAGAAGAGCTTCGCCGTTTATCACATTGATTGAACATCTGTTTCGTGTTCGGTGAACTCGGCTTGCCTCTGACATTTCGTGCCGTCGGAGCTAGATAACCGCCAACGATTTATCACAGCTCCGCGTACCGAGCGCGTATTACTCTTCATATTTAAAAACGAAGAATTTCATGCATGAATAAACGTCGTAACGCGGGCCCTCAGAACCGAGTCTGGTCATTGGTCAGACACGTGTCGGTTCAAAACCGCAGATAAACCTTTCTTTACGTCCGAACGTGGACGGACGGGAGTCAGAAAAGGGCGTTCAATGAATGCCGCGCTTTGAACAGGTATACGAGACGGTACAAAAGCCAGGTACGGGGAGTAGGTTAGGTTAGGTTGTTTCCGGTGAACGCGCGACACAATGCCAGCCAGATTTTTTACGTTTCTGGAATTTTTTCTCCCCACCCCGTACCTGCTTGTTAATACTGATCCTCTGCGTTCGCATGGACGTCCTATCGAATTCCAATATCCATCGCTTTTCACAGGAAGGCATAAAAGCTTGCCACGTGTCGTTCTTCAGGTTGTACAAATGTACTACATTACATGTATATTAATTTCTCACTTTTACTGAAACGAAATTGAAATCATAAAACTTGACAGAAAGATATAAAAACTTGCCACGTGTCGTTCTTCAGGTTATACAAATGTACTACATGTATATTAATTTCTCACTTTTACTGAAACGAAATTGAAATCACAAAACTTCACAGAAAGGCATAAAAGCTTGCCACGTGTCGTTCTTCATGTTGTACAAATGTACTACACTTATACATTACATTCCTGGTGGAAATATGCATGTCATAATTGGGCAGAAAATGTTGAAAAATTGCCATATATTACAAATTATGTACAAAATTCTCAAATTTTGTAATAATATCATAATTTTTGATAAATGTTCTAAAAGACAGTCGAAAAAGAACAGATTATGACAAGACTTGACGAAATCTAATATAATACGTTGAATTCTGACACAATTTCTTCACGAATATATATCATAAAATATTGTGAAATTTTAACATGTTAAATTATCTCAGAAAAGAACAGATTATGACAAGACTTGACGAAATCTAATATAATATGTTGAATTCTGATATAATTTCTTCACGAATATATATCACCAAATTTTGTGAAATTTAAACATGTTAAATTATGTCAGAAAAGAACAGATTATGACAAGACTTGACGAAATCTAATATAATATGTTGAATTCTGATATAATTTCTTCACGAATATATATCACCAAATTTTGTGAAATTTTAACATGTTAAATTATGTCAGAATTCAACATATTATATTTGATTTCGTCAATTCTTGTCATAATCTGTTCTTTTCTGACCGTCTTCTGGAATATTTATACAAAATTATGATATTATTACAAAATTTGAGAATTTTTTACATAATTTGTAATATATGGCCATTTTTCAACATTTTCTGCCCAATTATGACATGCATATTTTCACCAGAGATTTATATTAATTTCTCACTTTTATTAAAACGAAATTGAAATCACAAAGCTTCACAGAAAAGCATAAAAACTTGTCACGTGTCGTTCTTCAGGTTCTACAAATCTACTATTATACGCTATATGTATATTAATTTCTCACTTTTACTGGAACGAAATTGAAATCACAAAGTTTCACAGAAAGGCATAAAAACTTGCCACGTGTCGTTCTTCAGGTTCTACAAATCTACTATTATACGCTATATGTATATTAATTTCTCACTTTTACTGGAACGAAATTGAAATCACAAAACCTCACAGAAAGGGAAAAAAGCTTGCCACGTGTCGTTCTTCAGGTTCTACAAATCTACTATTATACGCTATATGTATATTAATTTCTCACTTTTGCTGAAACGAAATTGAAATCACAAAATCGGTTTATGCGATAATTCGCGACTCGAATATGGAGAATTAATGATTATGCTATTTGATGAATGAAAAGCGAAGGTTCAGGGAAAGCGTAGGTGAAACTCGTCGAGGAAAGGTGTTCATTGTTGAAATGAGAATTTAATTTCCACTCCTTCGTGAGGCCGTGAACAATACACGGTTTTGTTCGCACGAAAGAGAACGCGCTGCAGCGAACGCGGATCTTTATCCCGATGGCAATCGAAAAGAAAACTGCTATTTACGGGCGCATTCATCGCCGGTCTTCGTCCGTGTTTCAACGGATAAAAAATTATTTCTACCTTACGAAAATCCGCTTTGTTCTTCCGAGATTAGACGGAGCTTTGTGCGCGTTATAACAGAAGGAATATTGTGCTTCGAAATCCCGTTTGTACTTTTCCTCTCTTTGTGAACAGTTAAACGAGTTCAGAAAGATAGGTCAATCCGTAAAAACTCTTCTACCAAATGTTCAAGTGATTGAATTGAAGGAAAATCTAGTAAATCCGCTGTCTGATATTCCAATAAATTTTTGCTTTAACATATCATTCGACTCGGATTTAAATATAATCGGTATATCTTACGATCCTAATTGTCCATTTTGTCTTTTCTATAAATTGTTAAACAAATTCCCAAAAACAGCTTAATCTTTGAAACCTTTTTATAAAATGCAGAAATTATTCACATGCAAAATCTGGTAAATCCACTGTTTGATATTCCAATAAATTTTTTGCTTTAACGTATCGCTCAACTCGGATTTAAATATAATCGTAGGATCAACGTGAAATTTTTCATGAACATTCTTGAATGTATGTACATTAAGAAAAAAAATAAATAAATAAAAGGAAAATCGATTTTTTGGAAATTCTAACTGCGTACAATCCCTTAAACCAACTTCCAAAAACAGCTCAATCTTTTAAACCGTTTTATAAAATACAGAAATTATTCGCATGTGAAATCTAATAAATCCATTCTTTCGCGTTTCATGAAATTTCTTTGAAAAGAATCATCCATTTCTGATTTAATCGTGATCAATTCACGTTACGATCCCATTGTGAGACGCGGCGCACAGAATCCGCGATACGGGTAAAACCTGGAGCGCGTTGCACGAGTTCCTCATTAAAGAAGACAGATCGCGCCGGGGGCCCCTAATTAATCTCGCAGAATGCGAGTACAGATTTCGGAGTAAAATATTTTCGACGTTCCCGCTGATGCGAGAGAAAAGAAGACTCTTGGAATCTAATGAATCCGTATCGACGAGAGGGACGAATTTCCCTCCGATGACGGGCAGTACTCCAGAGAGGAGGAGAGTGCACGAGTTAAACGGCACATAAAAATCGCTCGACGGCCGATAAAACCAAACCGGGTAAAACTCGAGGGTATTTACCCTGACATTTTGATAAAACAATTTAAAGAGAACACTCCAGAGGCAAAAAACAGGCATACTTTGTGATTTTTTTCAGTCAGTATTATGACATGTATCGCTTTGAAAAAATAATTTTGTTCAGTCGATTACGTGTATAATAAGAACTATATTTTGTAATTCCGATTTATTTGATCGTTTTGCTGAAAAAAATTCAGAAAATATATTAAGTTGGCAAGAAAGTAATTTCAGTTTACTCAAGATAACGTTATGCGTGTTAGTCTTCTGTTAATATTATGTTTTTTTTTAATTTTGAGTATTGGCAGTTGACATTTTCAGCTTACTATAGAGACAAATTGTGTGTAATTTCGTTTAGAATTGACAGTTTACGATCAATTTCAGCATGGAGTGCAAAAATTGACATTTTCGGGATATTTCACTTTTTTATTTTCGTAAAGGCAAGAAAGCGACTGAGGCTCACAAAAAGATATGTGAAGTTTATGGTGATGATTGCTTAACAGAACGCAAGTGTCAGAATTGGTTAAAAAAATTTCGTTCTGGAGATTTCTCGTATATTGAGTAATTTTTATTTAAATTGATATCAGAAAAGTATTTATATAAAAATAGTTCATTAATAGATAACTTATAGGGGAATTTATTAAATATTGAGCAGAAATTATTTAAAATGAGAAGCGATGAAAAATCACGATGATTTGGAACGCACGTGATCGAATCACTCGTGATCCAAAAGTAGCGGTTCTAGCCATCACTATTAACCACCCGAGGCCCTCTCGTTAGTAACAAATCATCACGAATACAAATCCCCTAGTACGCTAACTTCGATTGCTATAAAATTTACGAATGAATAGGATTGTGAATAAAAAAAATTGTCGTCGGGGCTTCGACTCGTCCGGGACGTGACTAGGTGATTAAAAACGGATTGTGTTTCGCTCTAATACCGGAATCCGAGCTCGTCGACGTGGGGTATCGATGTCCGAGGGGGCGCGAAAATGGAAAATGAAGCGAATAAAACGGCGGAGCCCGGAATCAAAACCCGTCGTAGGAACAGCGGCCCCGGCTGTCAGCCGGTATAATTGGCCGCGGCTCCGGCGTTCGCGACAATTTGGTAAACTAATGGCCCGGCTTAATTAATCTTCGTAATTGGAAACGCCCGCAACAGAACACGTTTACTACCCGCGGAACGGCATTATTAATCATATCAAATGGCAATCAATAAAAAATTAATAGACGTCGCCGGACAGATGCACGTATGTATGTATGTATCGTCGGGTGACAAAGCGCGCGACAATCGTTCGCTGATCGGTTGACTAGCTTTCAAACACGGGAAACAGTATCTTAATTACATATCATTTATCATAATCCACGTTAAATTAGATCATTCACTCAATTTCGTACAGCAGGAAAGACAGATTGTTATAGTAAAGAAACTAGTGATTTTAATCATCCTTTATACAAAGAAATAATTCATCTGTTTGTTGATAAAAAACAGAAATGATTGTATAAAGAGAATATCGCCATAAAATAACAGTTTGAGTAATAATTCCAGACGATTTGTTATAGTAAAGAAAATAGTGATTTTAATCATCCTTTATACAAAGAAATAATTCATCTGTTTGTTGATAAAAAACAGAAATGATTGTATAAAGAGAATATCGCTATAAAATAACAGTTTGAGTAATAATTCCAGACAATTTGTTATAGTAAAGAAAATAGTGATTTTAATCATCCTTTATACAAAGAAATAATTCATCTGTTTGTTGATAAAAAACAGAAATGATTGCATAAAAAGAATATTACCACGAAATAAACGTTCGAGTAATAATTCCAGACCATTTGTTATAGTATAGAAAATAGTGATTCTAATCATCCTTTATACAAAGAAATAAACATCTGTTTGTTGATAAAAAGCGAAAATGATTACATAAAAAGAGTATCACCATAAAATAACAGTTTGAGTAATAATTCCAGACCATTTGTTATAGTAAAGAAACTAATGATTTTAATCATCCTTTATACAAAAAAATAATTCATATGTTTGTTGATAAAAAACAGAAATGATTGTATAAAGAGAATATCGCTATAAAATAACAGTTTGAGTAATAATTCCAGACGATTTGTTATAGTAAAGAAAATAGTGATTATAATCATCCTTTATACAAAGAATTAAATCATCTGTTTGTTGATAAAAAACAGAAATGATTATATAAAGAGAATATCACCATAAAATAACAGTTTGAGTAATAATTCCAAACTATTTGTTATAGTAAAGAAAATAGTAATTCTAATCATCCTTTATACAAAGAAATAATTCATCTGTTTGTTGATAAAAAACAAAAATGATTGTATAAAGAGAATATCACCATAAAATAACAGTTTGAGTAATAATTCCAGATCACTTGCTATAGTAAAGTAAATAATAATTCTAATCATCCTTTATACAAAGAAATAATTCATCTGTTTGTTGATAAAAAGCGAAAATGATTATATAAAAAGAATATCACCATAAAATAACAGTTTGAGTAATAATTCCAAACCATTTGTTATAGTAAAGAAAATAGTAATTTTAATTATCCTTTATACAAAGAAATAATCCATCTGCTTGTTGATAAAAAACAGAAATGATTACATAAAATGAATATCACCATAAAATAAACGTTCGAGTGATAATTCCAGACCATTTGTTATAGTAAAGAAAATAGTGATTCTAATCATCCTTTATACAAAGAAATAATTCATCAGGTTTGTTGATAAAAAACAGAAATGATTGTATAAAGAGAATATCGCTATAAAATAACAGTTTGAGTAATAATTCCAAACGATTTGTTATAGTAAAGAAAATAGTGATTTTAATTATCCTTTATACAAAAAAATAATTCATCTGTTTGTTGATAAAAAACAGAAATGATTGCATAAAAAGAATATTACCACGAAATAAACGTTCGAGTAATAATTCCAGACCATTTGTTATAGTATAGAAAATAGTGATTCTAATCATCCTTTATACAAAGAAATAAACATCTGTTTGTTGATAAAAAGCGAAAATGATTACATAAAAAGAGTATCACCATAAAATAACAGTTTGAGTAATAATTCCAGACCATTTGTTATAGTAAAGAAACTAGTGATTCTAATCATCCTTTATACAAAGAAATAAACATCTGTTTGTTGATAAAAAGCGAAAATGATTACATAAAAGGAATATCACCATAAAATAACAGTTTGAGTAATAATTCCAGACCACTTGTTATAGTAAAGAAAATAGTGATTCTAATCATCCTTTATACAAAGAAATAATTCATCTGCTTGTTGATAAAAAACAAAAATGATTGCATAAAAAGAATATCACCAGAAAATAAACATTTGAGTAATAATTCCAGACCACTTGCTATAGTAAAGAAAATAATAATTCTAATCATCCTTTATACAAAGAAATAATTCATCTGCTTGTTGATAAAAAACCGAAATGATTACATAAAAAGAATATCACCATAAAATAACAGTTTGAGTAATAATTCCAGACCACTTGCTATAGTAAAGAAAATAGTAATTTTAATTATCCTTTATACAAAGAAATAATCCATCTGCTTGTTGATAAAAAGCGGAAATGATTACATAAAAAGAATATCACCATAAAATAAACGTTCGGGTAATAATTTCAGACCACTTGCTATAGAAAAGAAAATAGTAATTTTAATCACCCTTTATACAAAGAAATAATTCATCTGCTTGTTAATAAAAAACCGAAATAATTACATAAAAAGAATATCACCATAAAATAACAGTTTGAGTAATAATTCCGGACTATTTGCATGGATTTAATACTTTTACGTCTTTCCACTTGAATGGACACGGAAATTGCATTAAAAGATAATAATAGACGGACGAGGACGGACAGTGACAGTTGAAAATCTCATTTCCAAGCACCTGATTAATATCCATTATGCACGACCCCTCAACCGCGTGTAGCCGAAAACGAGATGGCCGAATTTCAATTCCGCGGAGGCGTACGGTATAAATGGATCCAGAATTCGTGGGTTTAATTAAAATTTTTTTACCGGCTGTTTTAATCGAGGCCCGTTCGGTTCCGCCATCTCCGCGGAATATCGCGGTGATCGCGATATAAATATAGTATCCCGAGGAGGAGGACGAAGTTCGCGGACTCCGAGCTACGCGTTAACCACCGCGAAATTTAATTACGCCTTGTAAGTATCGTTCATTAAGCCGGCGACGTCAGCGTCGAGATTTCAGCCCCGGCGGTAAATCGCTCGCCGTTAATTCATTTTTCAACGTGGATAAGTGTCCCTTTTTTAATGGAACCCGCTTTGCTAATGGTCCCACGAAATTTACCTCGAACACGCAACTTTTTCCTAGCAATTTCACCACCGGCGATTCGTACGAAAAAAAAAAGAACGAATTAACCATCTTCATTTTGAAAGAATTAAGCTAGTCGTTTTTTTACACGTTTAAATCTACTCATTAATTATTCTAAAAAGAATGCCTGGCAAAAGGGAAGGTATAGGGTGTATAACGTTATTCTGTTCCATTTATCCTGATTATGCAAAGTCCGAGTCAAAGGGGAATGCGATATCTGGAATAACGGAAATCCGATAGGCAACATTTTAATCCCCGATAGCTATTAAAATCGCTCCGTTCAAAGTTTGTTGGAAAGAATTCGAGGAAAACGATACGCAAGCGGGAAATGAATGAGAAATTCGACGAAGAATTCCGGAAAAACGAGCTACGGCAGAGATAAATGGAAGAGGCGAAGACGGTCAGGAGGTATGCGCGATGGCAAAGGCAGATAAAGGACGAGATAATGCATTTTCTCCACGGTTTATATTTGCATAGCTCGCAGTCCGGTCTTCACAAATCATTCGAGACTAGACAGTCAATAAAACGAGTAGCCAAACGTGGAATTCCATTGGCACAATAAAATTTATTGATTAATTTCTACTCCAGATTGCAGAACATTATTCCAGACAAATAATATCCATAATGTTGAAAATGTTTTATTAAATTTAATAAAAAAATACATGAAGCAATATCCGTGTATTTCAAATTTAATGAACTTTGAAAAAATTTACTGAATTTTGAAGAAAATTTAATGCAGTGTTCATGAAAATTAGATATTATAATGAATATTTTGAAAATTAGATATTATTTGAAAATGAGGTATTATGAAAATTGGATATTATAATGTATATTTGATAAAATTTTTTATTAAATTTAATAAAGAAATACATGAAGCAATATTCGTGTATTTCAAATTTAATGAATGAGAAAATTTAGTGGAGTTTGAAAAAAATTTAATGTAGTCTTCATCAAAATTAGATATTATAATGAATATTTTGAAAATTAGATATTATAATGGATATTTTGTAAAATTTTTCATTCAATTTAATAAAAAGATATATGAAGCAATATTCATGTATTTCAAATTTAATGAATGAGAAAATTTACTGAATTTTGAAGAAAATTTAATGTAGTGTTCATGAAAATTAGATATTATAATGATTATTTTGAAAATTAGATATTATTTGAAACTTACATATTATAATGAATATTTGGTAAAATTTTTCATTCAATTTAATAAAAAGATACATGAAGCAATATTCAAATTCATGAACACTACATTAAATTTTCTTCAAAATTCAGTAAATTTTCTCAAAGTTCATTAAACTTTCTTCAAAATTCATTGAATTTATGGCAAATTTACCTTAATATGTGTTTAATGTACGAGAAACTTAAATTTAATTTATTATTTTTCATGGAAAGTGCATAAAATGTAATGATATTTTTAACAGTGCAGTAAGTTTGCGATAAATTTACTGACGAAATGCAGCAATATTATTCAGGACAAATAATGACTCAATTAGGACAAGAAGTATTCTAGCAATCTCTGTATTATACACTCTTGATGATATTCTGCTTGGAACATATTTGAACTATGTTTGAGTCATGGTATGCTGCTAAAATTTACATATAGTTTACGTTCTCTGACACATACAATATGATTCATATTTGCGTGCATATTTTCGTCATACTTCGATCATGCGATGATTAGGGAGGATCAGTATCTTTTAGAAACAGAAAATGATGAAGATAATGGAAATTTGTCTAAATGTATTTATTCAAATAGAATTTGCTGCAAATAGTTTCCTATTTTTGGTAAATTAATTTCTATAATTTCGAGAGAGTAGGACCGATTCGCGCAGCTTGAAAGGTGGTGGGAATCGCAGTGAACGTATCAGGCATCACGAATACGGCCTCAGTATACACAAGATAACAAGGATAAACAAGAGTCACCATTGACAACGAATGGAATTGCATTGGGAAGTGATAAACGGGAGGGGAATGCGCAGAAGAATAATAAAATGAACTGTGCCCAGTCCTATTCTCTCGGGACGGCGAGTATACATCTCATAACGATCACCAAAATCTATCTATAGGTATTCTCAGGAAACAAAAATGATCTGTTTTTTAAAATAATTTAATGAATTTCAATAAACATACTCTTCAACAATAAATCAATAAGCGAATTTTATATGTCGATGTAAAATGAATTACCAAACTCATGGAATAATGAAACCGTGTTCCTCGGTGCTCATAAATTGGACAGTTTTTCGTGCGTCGGTGATCAAACACGGGATCGGTAAAACAAACAAGCCGGCCTGTCGGATTAATTGACAACGAATAATGAACGAGGTGAAAAATAGTCAAAATTCCGACGGTCGAATTTTTCGCGCGACTAACGCGAGGGTGGGTCTACTCATCGGGACAAAGCCGTCGTTGACGTTTATTCGATTCTAAAATTGGTACGAAACTCGTTTCGATTCGGCCGGTATTACTTATACCGAGCTGCAATTTCACGTGACGCACACGTCGTTTAATGAACCGTCGCTTAGCGATGAGGACAAAACGTGTATGTACAGAAGAATTTAAAAACAGCGCGGGGCCCGCCGGGAAAGTTATCGAATCGTCGGCGAGAGAGACACGCGTCAGTTACTCGCCTGTTCCGTAACTTTGTTTCCGCTTTCATTAGAGTTTTCTCGGCCATCCTATTTGCGATGAAAATTCATCACGGGCAAAACGGCGCTGGCTACGTTAGCCGGCGAAATCGCGTAAACTTTTCCTCTTAAGGAAGGTGTTTTGAGATTTAATGGCTGGGGGCTTCTATAGCTGCCTTTTTAGTCCCGCTGCCGGATGGAGAGGAAGAAAGCGGGATCCGACACGAATCGTCCCGCGCGGCCAACCACGGTTTAATGCTGTTGCCAGGAAACTCTCACGATTTTTATGCGAATTGCAATTTACGGGATAACGACGGTGACGTAAATCTTAGGACACGCTGGGAAATGCATAATCCAGATGGACTAAATTTAGGCAATTGTGTTCGCATGAGAATTGCTCGTTATTTGTTTATAATTTCAATTATATTATCATATTATAATGTTTTTTATACTTTTATAATATCAATTATAAAACCTGCA